>BQNB010112655.1:0-22106 GCA_026074375.1 Tanacetum coccineum | reverse complement strand
ATGAGTGCTGAGTGTGGACTTACCCTAGAGATCTTAGTTTTGATATATGAATTGTTTCTTTTCAAGACATTCGTTATTTTGGTTATTTCGTTTGGATATGTCTGTCCTTTGAGAACTTATGTACCTTAAGTCGTGTTGACTTATTATCCTTTGGTTATTTATTTAAGACTTCCGCTGTTTATGCTTGTGTTATGATTGTGTATACTTTTGATGTCACACCATATTTGTAATACTTCTACCCTTTTGGGTCGGGGCGTTACATAGTTAGTACCGTTTAAAAGATGTGTATGAGATATCTTAGGAAAAGATAAGTATGCGTTTTGTAAGCCTGTTCTGTTAGGGTTTATCCTTAGTTTATAAAAGGATCCCTTTGGGCATAGTTAGATGTACGTCCTCAAGATATCTCATAGCAATATCATATCTAAAATAGTTAGTAATCTGTAAGTGTTAAAAGCAGATTAATAGAAGTTGTTATTTAGTTATACATTGTTTTTCTTAGTACGTGTGTTGAGATTCCGCATCAACATATTGTATTCATAATCAGTGTTTCTATACAGTCAGTTGTATTTATACATCTTGGCTATCATCCGTAATAGGCTGCAAAGATCTATTCATTTAGGGACTCACAAAGATGATTAATTGTCATACATGTTTTCATAAATATGAAATATGACAATTAAGCTTTATAACTCTTACCGTTATGGTTACTTTTGCGAGGACTTTATGTAATCGAAAAGGGTTATGAGTTCCAGATAATCTTTATAAAGTATACAAGATAAGAGAATCCAAGTTTGGATTAGTTAATGCATCTAGGAGCTGAAATCTTAAGTTTAATTATAATATGATTTTTGATTAAATTAAGATAACTCCTGAGTACACCTGACATCAAGTGGGAGCACTATGTTTTTTCCTTAAAATTTATATGTTGTGTAACATATTGAAAGTATCATTCCATCTAAGCTAGATGTTAATCCTTGAGATTGGAATGAAACTTCACTTGGGAATTTAGGAAATAAAACAAATGATCCTGGAATAAATAATTATTGAAATAGACATATGCGGTGATTAAGTCCAACACAATGCAATATATCATTGAGGCAAGTCTTAAAAGATATATTTCACTTGAGATAATTTAATACATGAATGGAAACCTTGTGTTTTATAACTAAGGATTCATTATGTATATATATTATATTGTGTATGAGACTGGTTATTACTTTTGCATGAGATCAAGATGAGCTAACAACAACAGTATCTAATTAAGAGTATTTAGATAACAATATCTAATTTAGAGAATTTAGATAACATTTAAATACAAATGTTTACGAATTATATAAGGCATAATGTTGTTTGTGTACAACTGATGCTAGAAAATAATCAATTCTAGTTAGATGAAGGATTCATCATTTAGGATAAATTCAGCTAAGCTAGATATGTTCAGCAAAGACATTGTTGCATTACACATTATAGAATAAGAATACTTTACATTTTAAGAAACTGTAAAGATGATTGTCTGAGAAAGGTATGTTGTTGACTTCAATTACCTATAAAAGGTACTATTACCTGTCCATACTATGACTCTGCAAGATGCACAGAACAAGTAAGACACACCATCTTATTATTCAAATCTTTTCATATATGATGAAATGATTCAGTATTCAGAAGTTTACTCAGATAACTATAATAGCCTCCCCCTTTTGTTCCCTTGTAAAGAAAAAGTTGAGATTTAGAAACATAAAGACTTCAACTGCTAATTAGTTTTTCATGCATATCTGTTTTAGTATTTAGATTAATTGAGAATGTAAAGAACAATTTTTACTTTCTGATATGGAAGATACATGGTAATTTGTCAATCATACATATAAAAATTGTAATCAATATTGCATGTTTTATAAGTTCATGAATGATTTCTTATCAATCTAAATATGTCCAATGTCGGGTTAACAATATGGGGAATATAGTTACATAAGGACAATTGTTGATTGTTGGTTATAACCATGAATATATGGAATATTTACTCACCAAGCCAAACTCATATTGTATTCCACAATGGATGCATATAGGTACCCCACCTTTGAATATTTACATTTTTGAGAACTTCGTCATGAGTAAATGTCGAAAATGGTTTAAAAGTCGTCCTTAGACTTGAGATGCAAGCAAGTTCTGCATGTGTGGATATCACTTTTTGATTATAAGTCAAACGCTATCCTGAATAAGGTAGTCATAAAGGCTATTTTTAGAAGTGATGTGAAGCAGCATCTACAACACTTGTAGTCAATAAAGAATTTGTTCCTCCAATTGTTTAAATTGCAGAAAGATACCATGGCGCCTCTCCAGAATTAATCAGATAATTGTATGGCCGTACCCAAAGGGTAATGCAAGATGATTCTTGATTACATTTGGTATATCTGAATTATTTCTATAACGAGAAACATAATGTTAAACTATATGGAATGAGTTAGGATCCATATCCATGGTTTAACGGTATCTGAAACAAAGGGATGATGATTAAGCAAGAAATTAATTAACCATTAAATAGCTGAGATGATTTTTGAAACTATTATCTCATAATATTCCTAATGTAAACATAATTGTGTGGGTTGCTAGACTTTGCCAATTATAGGTATAAGTGTTAGGTGCTACTCCAACTCCCAAGTGGGAGCTGTTGGATTATGGTAGTTGGCTATCACTATAGGCGTTACACGAATAAGTGAAAACTATAGGAGGCACACCGCCGTTAAACACTTAGAGTATGTTTTACTTCACGATAATTATTTAATAGTTGTTAATTATGTTAATTGTTTAACTAGCTTAACAAGTATTTAAATATGAACCGAAGGGACTAAAATTGACAAAACCCGAACCTTATGGGTGTCACTTGTTGGCCGACCCATATAGCTTCTAGAAGGGGGTTTTGAGATAAATTTTAGAGACAAGGGATAAGTATTTTATTGTGATAAGAATTATAAGGGTATCCTAGTTTATCTGCAACTAGGGTTGAGGTGCTATATAAACACCTCATTCCTCTCCTTTTAATTCACTCACAACACACACGACTTATATTTTATCCCTAAAGTCAGTCGACTAATATATACCATTAAAGTCAGACGACACATATTGATCCACTCTTAAAATTCCAAACCGAAACCCTATGCATTGCACGTGCAATACTACTCTATCACAAAAGTCAAACACTGATTTATATCATGCATATGTATACATGCGCATGCATGGAATGTGAATACTATATACATGCATGATTATCAAAAGCAAAGTGTTTCCTTTTTCTTTTGTTTTTGTGATCGACAGTATAATCCCTTATGGGATTCGGTTTATTTGGTTTTCAATCGGTTCAAGCTCAAGTGGTGCGTTTGGTTCGATTATACAACACGTGGTGTTGGATCGTGAAGGTAGACTAGCAATCGACTCACACTTGGTTGACGTGTTTGTGTGAGCAACCGTAGAGGCGATTATTTTATCACTCGTTTCAAGATCAAAATCCGACATAAGTTTATTGATTTTTATCATTAAACAAAAGGTTAGTAAATTACTTGTTTACATTATTAAGTATTAATTCTATGTGCCTTAACTAGATCCAATCCGTTGCGTACTCATAGCTAAACTGGTTACCTAGAATGTTAAATCCCAACACTGAGCTACCCCAGTTGGTTTCCTCGAGCTATAAATTAAATTCATATACAAACACTTTACATATTCAAGTAAGAAATTTCATCAAGTTAAAGATCAATCATATATAATATGGAAGCTTTCAAGTTGATTATTATGATGGTCACAGTGGTAGCATGTTTACAATTTCACGTGGTGCAAGGGGATGATTTTTCTGTCGGAGGGAACGGAGGGAGTACCGGAGGGACGTGGACTCTTCATGCGCAAAATCCTAGATTTTATCAGCGGTGGTCACTAGATCATTCGATGCAAATGCGTCCAAAATTAGACACCCTTGTGTTTAACTTTGAAAACGGAAAACATACAGTGGCGGAAGTCTCGCGTGAGGATTTTGACTCATGCACCACAACCAAATCCATAAAACTCTTCACCACGAGTCCCACCAGATACACTTTCCCTAATGAATTTTCTCATAAATTTATCTGCACCATTGGAGATCATTGCAAAAAGGTCTCAAAATGGAGATCATGGCCACCTATCCTGTCTAAATACATAGGACAAGCATTTCGAAAACATGTCATTTCGATCAAGATTGTGAAAAAGTCTGCATCTTTCTTGTATGGATTGAACATGGTTATACTAAATTAATAAAATAACGTAATATATATATACTATAAATAATATATATATATATAATATAATATATATAAGACAAAAAATATCCGTGAGAAGGATAAAAAAAGATTTTTTTTTTAGATCTCTAAAAAATTCTAAAAAAAATCACAAAATCAGTATGTTGGTGCAAAAACTTTGTAAAAGAGTTTTTCTAAGTTTTGAGTTTTTATAATGTTTTTTAGTACAAAAAACATAAATTTTTGATGTACAAAAAAATTTTTGCTGCACAAAAGTTTATAACTTGGTTAAAGTATCATGCCCATCATTCAAACTATTGTGATGTGAATTTTTTGAGAACTTTTTTCAAAAAAAAAATCATTTATCTTCCGACAGGAATATTTATTTTTTATTTTGATCTTAATCAATATTATATATAATATATATTATAATATAGTATAATATATATATATATATATATATATATATATATATATATATCTCAAATGGTTTGAAATTTTTGATCAGGGGAGAAAATATGATTTAAATATTAAATCTGATAAAAATATGATCTATTAAGACTCCAGCAGGTACTCCTCCATCCATGTGCCAAACAATTTCGATTACTGACGTATTTGTTGAGGGGGAGCGTTTCTAAATAATCAAAACAATCAAGTACAATGGCTTTGATATCTATATCACAAGTACCATTGATTGATTTTTCAACTGATTTTAGGCAAAGTGAACTGTACCAAAAGACCGACCATGTACTTACTTTATCAGAGTTATAAGGATGGTTATGTTTAGGTACATGTTCCTATGATCCCGCCAGAGCCCCCCCCCCCCCGGAGGGATCTTCTGTACTTCATGGGACAATCCACTATTATTGAAAGTCCTTAGGTATGATTACGAAAAGGAGTAATGTGAGAATAAGGAAGAGTTCGACTGAAATGGATCAAGTACTACTGGAATGAACCCAACAAGGTACTAGTAATGAAGTCTCGGTAAGCACTGAAGGGGTTGAAGAATGAAAAAGAATGTTAATAATAAAGGAGAAAAGAAAGCAGCCATCTTTAAACAGTTTAGGCAGAAACCGGGTCAATACATATGCTGTCAGAATCACATGGTTAATGCTGACATTAAAAGACAAAGTATCATGGACCCAGTAATAACGCTGGCAAAAAAAAACAACCCTCCCTAGCCACTCAAGATCCCTAAAAAGGATCATGTTATCCATTTAATCACGGAGAACACTACATTTCTAACATCCTCTTCACTCCGAGTTAAGATGATATAAAAAGAGTGGCATCTGCTCCATCCAGCCTCCGACTACTAAAACTAAAAATGCACAATTGAGTCTAGAGCCATGAGATCATCTATAAATCTCGTTAGGACACTAATTCAAAATATGCTTGCTCATCACACACTGTGATAACAAGTAAGAGACTTAATAGTTCCTACGCATTACCTTGTGTTTGCCAGATACATTCGAGTGATACAAAAGTACTCACAATGAAGATGGAAATCCTTCTAGAGCCAACATCAAACAAGCTCTTGGTAGGTAACATGTGAGATCCATTATGGATCAAACTTGTGACAAACGGAAAGCAACGATGGTGCGATTATTTATGAATCAAACTTGTTCCAGGCAGTGAATTAACGGATAGTTTTTAGAAAACCTTTCGATGTGCTCAACAACTGATTTTCGAGTACATTGACTGTGTATATCTTTTAAAACAAATGTGTTTCTGATAAAATTTGATTTATGTTATAAAACCTTCGATGTGTCACAAAAATTCTTTTCTGGGTGACACACGACAGACTTTCAAATCATTCTCATTATTACAGTGGTTTTAATTCACTGGTTCACTCATCTTCCGTGCTTTGTCCCTACGTTGGAGATGCTCTCCGGTTTGAGAAACGGCTAGCCAGCTAAAAAAACCCAGCAAGGAGATTCTCAGAATTCTACCTGAGGATCACTAGGCAGTATTTATACTGGATTAACGGAATCGGTTTCTTAGCAACCTTATTCAATTAAAGTAAATAAGACACTTTTGTTTGTCTTATTACTAAACATAACTTGCCGGAATCTTTGACGGTAGCAGCTAGCTATGTCAATAGATATGTCCAATTTACAAAAAACCCCTTGCCTCACATAACATTCCTAATCAAAGACATCATGATAACTGAAAGACCTACAACACAGCTTCCGCAACTCTGATGCTCTGATGCATGCTATCATGATCCAGAAAAGTGTGAGCATGCCGGTCTGAAGGTCACAACATTACATGGAGGCAATACTACAACAAGGATGATTAAGAGATTTACTGTGGTTGATATTCCAAAGAAATCTCAACGATCACACAAGTCAAAGGAACTAAGTTTCAAAATATCACTACAAAATTTTTAAAAAAAATTGTGACAAAAGAGATCAATAGCATAGGAAGAACTAAAGACAACTAGCGGAACATAAGATCAAGATTGCTGAGCTTAATTTAGTATTTTCTAGGGTGACCTACTTTAGGAGGAGATTGTTAGATATTAGAAAAAAGACTCGGTCACCCCGTGTAGTTTACCATTTATTGTTGCTCGTAGTTAAGTAGTTAATGTACAACAGTCGGTAATGGGCCAGGTATTAAACCCAACGTGTAAGCCCTCTACCAAGGCCTTAGGCCGGTTTTTGTTGTTACTATTTAAGCCTCTTCCATGCCATGGAAGAGGTGAGTTAGTCATTTACATAATACAAATTCATTTTCTCTCACTAGAAAGTTCTCTCTCTAGATTTAGCTAATCCACTTGTCATCTGATTATGTTATGATTTCCAATATCCTACAGGAAATGCCTGTATCTTCTTCATATGGACCTATTTGGACTTGTCAGTCCAATGTCAGTAAACCATGAGAAATATACACTAGTCATTGTTGATGAGTACTCAAGGTACACAAGGGTATATTTTCTAAAGAAAGAAGAGTACAGCTGTGACAATTAAAGCATTCAAGCTTTTTTTTGTCAAAACCAACAGGTGTTTTTCCATCAACACGAACTCTCCTTCCTGTTTTCTTATAAAACTTCGTCATTCGAATAGCAATCATTGCTATCTGCCAGTTTATGTCCATCTCTTCAATGTCCAAGTCATCAATTTGTTCCAGGTCTTCATGAAGCAAGTCCCAGTCCTCTGATTGTTTAGCAAATAGGGAATAAATAACTTCATCAGCAAAACCAGTAAGAGCTTCTTTTTCAAGAATATTGGTTGAAGAAGTAGAAGGAGTGCAAGTACTGTAGGCACCAGTAAAACTAGACTTAACCTTATTAGTGTTGCTTTTGCTTTGTGAAACAAAAGTAACATTTTAAGCACTTGAAGATGTTTTTGAGACACCTTGGATCTCCTGCTCAAAAACCCTAAGGTTATTGTACAAATCATCAATAGATAAAGTATCAACATCTGGTTTAGTTCTCATAGTCATTGCCAGATTGGACCATGCTGGGGGCAAAGACCTGAGAAACTTATGATTTACATCCTCAGTTGATACTTCAGCACCGTGAGCTTCCAACTGAGAAAGTAATTGTTGGAATCTGTCATATCCCTTTTCTAACCCTTCTGAACTAGATATTGTAAATGCTTCAAACTGTTGTTTGTAAACAGCCTTCTACATTTTCTTTGAATTTGCATTACCACCAAACCTAGTCCTAATGGCTTCCTAGATTTCTTTTGCATCATCCATTCCATGAAATATTCTCATATGTTCCTTGGGAATGGCCATAAGCAAGATATTCTTAGCTTTCCTTTCTTTCTCAACAGCCTGAATTTCTGCAGCAGTAACTGGTGGAAGTATTCGAATTACACCATCCTTTCTAGTTGAAATTCTCTTCTTGGAGTTTCCATTCTGAATTACCTTTCAAACATCATTGTCAATGTACTCAAGGTAATGCTCCATCTCCATAGCATATATATCATACTCCTTCTTCTTCAGAATTGGGAGTTTGATATTTGAGATAGCAGTTGTTTGAGGAATCACCTGTTGTTGTTGTTTAGGTGCAGCACCAGTGTCTGATGCATCTTCATGGTTTGAAGCCTCATCATCACTAAGGTGTTGAGAGAACTCATTATTAACAGGTTGAGACATTTTTGTAAAGATCTGAAATAGGGTGTTTATTTGTGGTTCTTGTGATTCTTCTTACTCAGAGTCCCTCTATTGGCTCTGATACCACTTGTAGGTCCAAAGTGTTGGATCTGATTAGCCTTTTGTAAGCCAATAGCTAACTTAAATAAATCCAAATTAACTATATGAGAGACAATGACTATGAATACTATGTGCTAATGCGAAATCTTAACACAAGTACTAAGAAGAATAATTATAAACTAACTTTGCTAATGATTTTCTATTAAGCTTCAATGCTTCTATTTTGTTATTGTGTATAACTCTATGCCGTATGGTTCCTTTTATACACCAAGGAAACCCTAGAAGGCTTTACAAAACGTGTGAAAGGATAATGCATATCCTTTCCTAAGATATCTCCTAAGATGTCTCTAAGATAACTATTACTATTTTGTTACATAAACAGACTTAACTAAATACGACCAGTACTAACTATAGTACTGCTACTCTACCAGTACTAACTTTAGTACTGCTAGACTTAACTTAGTACTGCCAGACTTAACTTAGTACTGCCAGAACTAACTAATACTACCAGACTTAACATTTATACTACCAGTATTAAGTCTTTTACAATCTATTTCCCAACAGGAAGCTTCGTGATAAAATCTATTATGGTATTATCCCATTCCATTGAGGTATCTCAGGTTACACCAACAAATCCGATGGCCTTTGATGTTCAGCCTTAACCTTAGCATATGTCAAACATTTGCTAACATAGGTGGCGATGTCCGGCCTTCATATTGGGCCACCAATACAGCTTCTTCATGTCTTGATACATCTCGTTAGAACCCAAATGGATAGAATATTTAGACTTGTGGGACTCGTGCATAAGGGTAACCAACTCTTGCCATTTAAGCATAGAGTTCCATTCGTACGGGGTTCTAACTTTTCCATTCTAAGTTTCTTTGGATCCTTAGAATTTTCAATCAACATACCTCTAACATCTTCGTTCTTGATGTTCTTTGGTTTTCGTGCTTCAGTCTGAGCATTCAAGATTTACTTAGGAAGATCTAAGCCAATAGTCATGACTAAGGCTTGAACTCTTAATGGTTTATTTTGTTCTTTCCTGCTCAAGGCATCAGAACCAACATTTGCCTTTCCCGGGTGATAACAAATCTCACAATCGTAATCACTGAGCAACTCTAACCAACGACGTTGCCTCATGTTCAGCTCCTTTTGGTTAAGAATGTGTTGTAAACTCTTGTGATCTGTGAACACCGTACACTTGGTTCCATACAAATAGTGCCTCCAAATCTTTAGAGTAAACACCACTGCACCAAGTTCCAAATTATGAGTCGTATAGTTCTTCTCATAAATTTTCAATTGGCAAAATGCATAAGCAATCACCTTCTTTCTTTGCATCAACACAATGCCCAAACCTTTGATTGAAGCATCGCAATATGCGATAAAATCTTTGCTTCCTTCAGGTAAAGCTGCTTCTTGTTTATCGCCACAAACAAAATTAACCTTCTTCTGAGTCAGTTTGGTCTTTGGCTTGGTGATCTTTGAAAATCCTTCGATGAATCTTTGGTAATACCCAGCAAGACCTAAAAAAGGATGAATCTCTGTTGCCGTTTTAGGAGATGCCTAATCTTTTATGGATTCGATCTTGGCAGGATCCACGTGAATGCCTTGACTATCAATCACGTGGCTGAGAAATTATACCTTGGGAAGCCAAAATTCTCATTTAGAGAATTTAGCGTACAACTCCTCTTTCTTAAGAAATTCTAGTATTGCCTTAAGATGTTCTTTGTGTTCCTTTGTCACATCCCACCAAGGCAGGAATGCGAGGTGTAACATATTAATAAACATCACACAAGATGATAGATAAAAACACCTTACATGAATTTAGATAAAAGAAAGTTATCCGAATTACAACATTACAAAGTACAAGTTTAAAAGTACAAAAGTCAACATTGTTGTTTTTCTTCCGAACACGAATCACCCCAAAAGACAATAACTTGGAAGAAAATAGACATCTTGAACAATCAAATGCAATCACACTAAGTTTCCACCTTAGGAATATCACCTGAAAAGCATGATAAAAACAGTCAACTATCAAAATAGTTGGTGAGTTCTCAAGATTATGTACACAAAATATAGTTTTAGTAAAGAGTAGATGTCCGATAATAGTTGGTCAACACAATGGCAAGTCATCAAAACTGTTGTCCAAACCAAAACTCAATTTCCAAAAAACTTGAGAGTCCAAAACAAATCAAGTTTTCAAAACAGTTCCCGTTACATAAGTAACGTAATACCAAATCAATTCAACAAATATGTACGCTATAGTGTTTATGCGAGGCACTACTTAAACGTATTTAGCCTAACCGTTCCAAACATCCAATCAAGTTCTAGTTGTATAGTGTGGCACAAACACTTAGTACTATGCACCCTTGTACAGGAAGTGAGGAGGGGCTAATCTCCTAATAGCGCTATCCATAAGTACTAACATCTCAATCCCGATAAGGGAGATAATGAGTTAAAAGTAGTGGCGGGTTCCAAGCATACAACAACATACATTCCAAGTTCAAGTTCAACACGTTTCCAAAGTTCAACAAGTTTCAAACGTTTGTAAAACAAAGTTCGAGTTCAATTGTGTTTAAGAGGATTAATTACTTCCATGTAAGAGTATATAAATGGAACATCTGCTTTCCACCCACAAAATTAAAACATGTATGAAAAAGGGGATGTGAGAAACTCACCAAAATAGAGATACCAAGGTGAAAGTAACAAAGAAAAGCGGCAATGATAAATCTCAACCACGACCTATTAATAATAATAATATATTATTAATATTCAATTATGTAAAATATGCAACTCATTTGTATTAGTTATTTGCATGTTCAAGTTTCGTACATTAGGAATTCCATGAGACTACACTTCGTTCTATTTCCATTGCTATTCCATTTTCTTGAAAATGCGTCGTTTTTACTAGCAAAGACCTTTTTTTAGGTTACTCGCTTAACGACCTCTTGTCAAACGACCACAACACTTTTTACTACTCCTATCTCATATTCCTATGTATATAGACTTACTATTATGTTTGCCCCAAAGATTCTAAGCAAGTTTTTACCTTTCGTAAATACTAGCACACTATAACTAGTTTAAAACAGGGCACTGCAGAAAGTTATCCAAAAGTTTGTTGGCAACAGCTGGTCCCTTAACTTTTTATAAAATTCTGAAAAAAATAATGGAAGGTCACACACATATGCTATAATCTCAGGATTAAATTTCGTCCCAAAAACTATTAAGTTTTGGATCGCCCTGCACACAGATCTTTACACACTCTACGAAATTCTGGAGACAGTAACACAGTTTTAGCACTTATCTTTTACAAAGGTTTTGACTAACTTTTACACCTTAAAAAATTTGACGAAGGCTAGTTCGTTGGAAAGTGATCGAAGTAGATAACTTTGGGTCCTGAAAACCTAGGAAAAGCTTTTTGAAAAACGGACCACGTTATGACATCCGAAAGTTGACCCAAATTGGGATATGAAAACTGTCATTTTCTGAAAATTGCCGAAACTATTATCTAACTAAAATCGGCCATAACGTTTTTGTTTTTAAGAGTTAGAAACTCTAATTTATACCAAAACGATCATTGGAACGACCTCTACAATTCTAAACACTAAAATCCCAGTTTACAACACACTAAATTAACCGATCTTTATGCATCTAAACTTTCTCTTGGGGGGGGGGGGGGGGCCCCCCCCCCCTAATTAAGGGTTATAAAAACTCTTTCAACCCATCACTATTTTGCACAAATTTCATATCTCACAATCTCAAACTAGCCTACACTTTACTAAACTTTATTTTTTAAACAGTCACAATCCCCAAAACCTCACAAACATCACATGCATCCTAATCAATGGATTCCCAATTTCATAACAACTAGGACATGCTATATACATAATTTTATATAACTGAATGAGAAAGTCAATAAAAAGGAGTAATAGGTGCTCACAATGCAATATAGATAGAAGATAAATCAAAAACTATAACCCTTGGGGGTTTATATATTCGGCCAAACCACAAAAGAGACAAGAAAGCCTGAAAATTTTAACTTTTGTGCACCCAAATTCTTGAATATAAACTTCTGCTCAAGCCCTTGCTAATATCTAACACTTTAGTTCACCTAAATCACCTATATTAAAAAAATTAGAGTTTTACAAAAACCTTCTTGCATGTTTAATTTTTTTGAGGGGAAAGATTAAGGGTATTTTTATGAGCAATTTGGTATATGATTGAGTGATTTTGGTTGAGGATTGAAGTTTCAATTTGTGTTTCTTGGTGATGTTTGCTCGACAAAAGAGAGAAAAGGAGGAGGCTGGAAAAATTTTAACGTTATAATCTAGTGTGTGTGTGTTTATCGGATTATTTAAAAGAAAGGTTGGGTTGAGTTGTGTCTTAATTAATTGGAAGGTTTATAAGAAAGATGGGCTTGTATATCTTTTATAAAAATAAGAATATGGGCCTTGTGTTTATTAAAATATATATATACAGATGATTGTGTTTGGCTTGTGGTTGCCGACGTCAAAAGAAAGGGGGAAAAAGGGGCTTCGGCCTATTTTTTATGTTATACGCTACATTATTTAAATCTCGACCCTAAAATTTAAATTCGACTTGCCAATTTTATAAAAACATAAATTTAATTTTTTTTATAATCGGTTTTAAATAGTTAAATAAATTAAATGAGCTCTCATGGCTATAATATGACATTCGTTGGAATTCCTTATCGATAAAACGAATAAATATCAAAAGCTCGACTCGCGAATATTTAAAACGACGATTTTTACTAAATCGACTAAAAATAATAAAATAATTTCTATAAAATCAGGAAATAGAATTTATAAGTTCGGAATAAATAGCGACAAGAATACAAGTTGCATCATAACCAAGCGTTAACTGCTAAGAGAAATGTAACCACATAAAAGTGACTCTATAATTAATTAAGAGAGTCAAATATCATACGTTTGCTTTCAGTTACTGACCTCAAAATTGACGGATGTCACAATTTTCCCCTGTTAAAGGGAATTTCGTCTTGAAATTTCAGTTGCTCGTGCTAAGTGTTGTAGCGTTTTCATGGCGAACAGTTGTGGATACTTTGCGTTCATTCTCGGTCTTCTCGTTCCCAAGTAAATTCTGGTCCTCTTCGGGAATTCCAACGAACTTTTACAATAGGAATCCGTCTCTTTTTCAGCTTCTTGACCTCACGGTCCATGATTTCCATAGTCGATCTTGACTTCTTCTAACGGTGCGTGCAAAGTTACGTCAGCTAGGCATTTCTTCAAGTTTGACACGTGAAACGTGTCATGAACTCCGATAAGTGCTTGTGGTAAGCGCAACCGATAAGCTACTAGACTGATCATTTGCATATCTTCGAACAGTCCCACGTATCTTGGTGAAAGCTTGCTTCTCTTACCGAAACGTACCACGCCTTTCCTAGGTGACACCTTGAGTAGTACTTTGTCACTCGACAAGTCCTCCTAACGGACTTGTGACGATTGGCCGGGCATACTTTTCTGGGCGATCTCGTGCGGCTTTTAATCTTTCCTTGATTTGCATAACCTTATCAGTAGTCTCCTGGACAAATCTCTGGTCCAAATAGCTTGCTTTCTCCTACTTCAGCCCAAGCAATAGGCGTTCGACACCTCCTACCATACAATGCTTCAAAAGGAGCACATTTTACGCTCGGTGGTAGCTATTGTTGTATGAAAATTCTACTAACGGTAGATGAGTATCCCAGTTGCCGCCAAAATCAATTGCGCAAGCTTTAAGCATATCTTCTAATGTTTGAATGGTACGCTCACTTTGGCCATCAGTTTCGGGATGGTAAGCTGTACTTAAATCCAGTCTCGTTCCCAATGCTTCCTGCAGTGACTGCCAAAATCTTGATGTGAAATCATTGTCACGATTAGATATGATTGACACAGGCACACCGTGCCTTGCTATGATCTCGTTGATGTCAGTCTTGCAAGTCTCTATGTCTTGTATCTTCACTGAAGTAAGGAAATGTGCGACCTTGGTCAGTCGATTTCAACAAGAGACCCAACATGTTAGCCATGTCCGTTACTAGTTCTCGGTAATTTCACTATGAAGTCCATGGTGATATTCTCCTATTTCTACTCGGGAATCTCTGGCTGTTGGAGCAATCCCGAGGGTTTCTGGTGTTCTGCTTTGACTTTAGAGCAGTCAAACACTTGCTAACATACAAAGCAATATCCTTCTTCATTCTGGGACACCAATATAAGTCTCGTAAATCATAGTACATCTTGTCTGCGCCAGGATGTACAGAATACTTTATGGCGTGGGCTTCATTCATGACCAAAGTTCTCAAATTACCATAAGCTGGCACTCGGATTCGCTCAACGAAATACAATCCGCCATCTTCTTTTCTTTCAAACTGTTTGTCTAGTCCTTGCAACATTTCTGCTGGAGTGTTGACGTCCTTGAAGGCTTCGCTCTAAGCTTCCAGAATCTTAGCCTTAATGCTAGAGTGAATTGTCATGCTCATAGCTCGAGCTCGTCTCGGTTTCATCCGTTCCTTCCTGCTCAAAGCATCAGCTACTACGTTCGCTTTACCTGGGTGGTAGCGAATCTTGCAGTCATAATAGCTGAAAAGTTTTGTCCATCGTCTCTGACGTATATTTAATTCTTTTTGGTCGAATATGTGTTGAAGGCTTTTATGATCAGTGTAGATAACGCTCTTAGTTCCGTACAAATAGTGTCTCCATATTTTGAGAGCAAATACCACTGCGCCTAGCTCCAAATCATGAGTGGTGTAGTTCTACTCATGGATTTTGAGTTGTCTAGATGCGTACGCTATCACTTTGTGTCTCTGCATCAATACGCAACCAAAACCTTGGTTCAATGCGTCACAGTAAACTACAAAATCATATGCGCCTTCGGGAAGTGCCAGAATCAGGGCATCACACAACATGTCCTTTAATGTCTGAAAGGCGTTCTCTTGTTCATCACCCCACTCAAACTTCTTGTCTTTTTGAGTCAATGGTGATGCGGGGCTATGATTCCTCAGAAATTTGCAATAAGAGATCGCTATAATATCCCGTTCAATCTAAGGACATGAACAGATCTTGGTTGGGGTCTTTGGGGGCTTTCCAAAATTACTTTACTGCTTTAATTTTGCTGGGATATACATGTATACCTTCATTGTTCACTACATGTCCGAGGAAGCGAACCTCTTGTAGTCAAAATTCACATTTCGAAAATTTTCCTAACAAATTTTCCTTTTCAAGCAACTCCAATATTTAGCTTTAGGTTGAACTTTTCATGCTCCTCTTTGGACTTTGAATAAAATCAAGATGTCATCAATAAAGATAATGACAAACTTATTAAGATACGGCCTACAGACGCGGTTCATAAGGTTCATGAATACCGCAGGAGCGTTAGTCAGACCGAAAGGCATGATCGTGAATTCAAAATGCTTGTACCTTGTCCTGAAAGCAGTTTTGGGAATGTCTTCTTCACGTACTCTCAACTGATGATAACCTGATCGAAGGTCTTTTTTCAAGAAGTACCGCGACCCTTGTTTTGATCGAAATAAGGCATCGGTCCGGGTGAGGGTAATGTTCTTTATAGTTAGCGTGTTCAGCTCTCGATAGTTCTATGCACATTACGGAACGAAAAACTTCTATCTTTTTCACAAACCACATAGGAGCTCCCCATGGTGAAGAACTAGGTTGTATGAAACCTTTGTCTTGGAGCTCTTTAAGTTGGTTGGACAGTTCTTGCATTTCTGTGGGTGCCAAACGATAAGGTGATTTTGCAACAAGCATAGCTCCAGGAATAAGATCTATGCGAAACTCTACTTCGCAAGATGGGGGTAAACCCGATAGATCTTTCAAAAACACACCCGGGTAGTTACGTACCACGGGGATGTCTTCGAGCTTCAACTCGTCAACTTTCATAGTCATCAACTGTTTCAGGTTTCCTTTGGGCTGTTCTCCATGAACTTCCAAAATCTCTCTGTTAGATAACGGGATTTGGAGAATTTTCTCAAAACAAACTATCTTTGCCTTAAGCTTGGATAACCAATCCAATTCTACAGTCACGTCGAAATTACTGTGTTCGAAAGGGATCAAGTCGATAAGAAACGTATGACATTCTAGTTCTAGTCCACATCCGCGGACAATCTTGTTGGTTTCTTACTTTAGACCGTTAGCAATTTAAATTTCGTAGTCGGTGTTTATAGCACTAGGTTTCGAGTTAATCAAGGGAAAGAAGTCAGTAGAAATAAACTAAAATAGGCATCAGAATCGAATATTACGGTAGAAAATGATCGATGAAAGAAAAAGTACTCGTCATGATGTTTGGATCTTGTTGAGCTTTAGCGGTACCTATGTCGAAGGCACTATCACGTGCCTGATTCCCATTGTTCCCTTGGTCGTGATTTCCTTTAATAGTTAGCACAGGGTTTGGGCGGTTCAGACTCGTATCCGCTTCAGTAGTTTGCAAAGATACAGATGTACAAAAATGGGTCCATGATTTCGTCATGTGTTGCGCGTGTTTCGTTCTTGAAGAATGGTTAGTTAAATTAGCTCCACAATATTTGTTGAGTAAGTAATTTGACCAAAGTATAGTTCGAGTACTGTGCATTTATATGATGCAGCTTTAAATGAAATAACATTCGTTCAAACACAGTTGCGACGAAAGTTTATATAGAGAAAAAGATAAACGTTTTCACATATATAGTTTTAAAACTTCCACAATAATTGTCATCCAAAAATATATGTCTGCAAAAAGTTTGTATTTCGTAGTAACTTACAACAAGGTTGGTTTCCCAACATAAATCATAATAAAAAGGTTTTTGACCAAAAATGTATTTCAAGTAACATAAAATATAAAAAAATTATCATTATTAATTATTAATTTTTTTTAGAAAAGTTAAAGTCGAAATAATGATTTTTGAAATTTCGAGTCGTAATAAAGTTTTTCAAAAATTTGAAGTTATAATAACTAAACACAATGAAACCGGTCGAAAAGAAATTTATATCTTTTTTAATAAAAACATTTTTTTCCAAATGTTGGTTGAATAATAATATTCAACGAAATTTGATGTTTACATGTGCCTTATAATACATAAGTTTTGACGCTAAACGATGTAGCCATTGAAAAATACTAGTTCATCATGTTTTTTTAAAAAGAAGTGTTCAAAAAGTATCTCACCTTTACATGTTTTATTACCAAAGGACTTCGACTCCTCCAAATAAGTACCATCTCCGAAACACGAACGCCAGGACAAAACTTGTTATCATGGTTACACAATTAATCAGTATCAAGTATAAGGTTCTCGTTCTCGTATCAATCCTTTTATCTCAAAAGGGGTCTTCTATGTGATGGTCATACAACCAAACAACTAGAGTAGTAACACTTCAAGGCGAGTTGCACCTAAGGCAACTAATGACGTAATCCATTCTCATCGAAACGTATCTTCAAGAAAAAATGGTTTTATTAACAGGTTTTCCACGATAAAAACGATGTCAATCCACATAATGGATGAGAAATATTTGTTTGCAATACGCACGGTAGGGTCATATACCCTATTAAATGCTAGAATTGGCATGGGGAAAAATGAGTTTTGTGTCATATAGAGATCAAAATATGGATGAGGTAAAAGTACGCTTAGAAATATAGCGTAATAATAATAGCATAGAAATACTATGAGTGTAGAAAGTATCCAACTCACATCATCCATGCTTTGCCCATCCTCGAGCAAATTCTTCAAAGGCCTTAAGCCAAGTAGCAACTTGAATCTTAATTTCACAACTCATCAAACAAGAACTGTCATGAACTTAAGTTAGAAGTTGGTAAAAGGCTCAATGTCTTGAAAAAAATTAACTCAAACTCCGGGGTTCCTGCGATCAGAAGAAAGAAAAGGCCGCTCAGAAATGCAATCTTGAAATGATACTATGAAACACAGTGCTTGCGAACAAGTAAATAACGCTTACGTTCGCAGCCAAAACGGTTGGCTTAATGGTATGACGAAATAAGACAGAGACATGATCGGAATATAGGTCGACGTAACTTCTAATAGAGAAAGAACGAACGTCTCTGCATGTCGTGCATACGTAGTTCACCTGCCGCTCGCCTCGAGCTCTGACACGGAATCTATCGATGAGTCCACCTTAAGGTGTTATGCAGGGTAAGGATACGAAGAGTAGTTGAGTGTATATCGCGACTTATTCGTGGAAACATCAGCATGCGAAGACGATCTATGGGACATAAACGGTGTCCGTAATAAAACGTTTGCTTAGGGATTGTATGACCAACAGTATCCGACGTAAAGTGGCATACTCATGACATAAATTTTAAATCAGAATAAAGCATGATGTATTTAAGCGCAAATAGTAGACCTCTAAAAGTATGCAGTGTACGGTGCACATAATCCCTAGTATACTTTTCAGTGACCAAAGTGGAATGTCGATTTTAAACTTGTTTAAAATAATGACTATACCCAGTGTTGCATGATACTCCCTGAATTAGACATAGTTGATCAAGTTATGTCTAATTGAGGTCTAATGATGCAACCACTCGGACTAGTCGACTCGTTTATGTTTGGTGTTTTTTAGAAAGAAAAGAAATCATTTTGGTTATAGTTTGGATTTTTATTTTGAAAAATCGGCGTTCTCTGTAACCTTAGGCTCTGATTACCAATCTGTCACATCCCACCAAGGCGAAACGCGAGGTGTAACATATTATAAACATACAAAGGAGAATGATAGATTAAATCACCTACATGAAATTTAGATAAAAGAAAAGATATGTTACTCGAATTAATACATTACCAATAGTAACAAGTTTAAAAGTACAAAAGTCAACATTGTTGTTTTTCTTCCGAACATGATACACCCCAAAAAAGAAAAATAAACTTGGAAGAAAAACTAGACATCTAGAAAATCAATGCAAATACCCCCCCCCCAAAACTTTTTAAAAAAGTTTCCCTCCTTAGGATGATGTTCACCTGAAGATAAAGAAAAAAAAAAAAACTGATAAAAACGGTCAACTATCGAAATAGTTGGTGAGTTCTCAAGATTATGTACACAAAATATAGTTTTAGTAAAGAGTAGATGTCCGATAATAGTTTGCCAACACAATGGCAAGTCATCAAAACTGTTGTCCAAACCAAAAATCAATTTCCAAACAAGTTGAGAGTCCAAAACAAATCAAGTTTTCAAAACAGTTCCCGTTACATAAGTAACTTTAAACCAAATCAATTCAGAACAAATATGAAAAAAAGAAAATGCTATAGTGTATTATGCGGGCAACTACTTAAATCGGATTCAGCATATACCGTTCCAAAAACATCGAATCAAGTTCTAGTTGTATAGTGTGGCATAAACACTTATTACTATGCACCCTTGTGCGGGGAGTGAGGGATAAGAATTCAGGTGCGGGGCCATAATGAGCCTAATTGAGCTATCCTAAGTACTATCGTCTTAATCCTGAATGAAGGGGATAATGAGTTAAAAGTGTGTGGCGGTTCAAAGCATACAACATCATATATTCATAGAGAGTTCAAAGTTTCAACTAGTTTTCCAAAGTTCAACAAGTTCAAATCAAGTTTCAAACGTTTAAAACAAGTTTGAGTTCAAATATGTTTAAAAGATTAATTACTTCAAAGTAAGAGTAATAAAATGACACATCATGCTTTCCACCCCAAAACATTTAAAACATGTATGAAAAAGGGGATGTGAGAAACTCACCAAAATAGAGATACCAAGGTGAAAGTAACAAAGAAAAGCGGCGATGACAAATCTCAACCGTGACCTATTAATAATAATAATATATTATTATTATTCAATTATGTAAAATATGCAACTCATTGTAATTATGTTATATGCATGTCAATTCGTACATTAGGAATCCATGAGACTACACTTCGCTTTTTATTTTTATTGGTTATCCATTTTCTGAAAATTGCGCCGTTTTACTAGCAACTAGTTATCACTTAACGACTTGCCAAACGACCACAACACTTGCTTATACTCTATCTCCAGGTTCCTATGTATATAGACTTACTACTATGTTTGCCCCAAACATTCTAAGCAAGTTTTTACCTTTCGTAAATACTAGCACACTATAACTAGTTTAAAACAGGCCTGCAGAAAGTTATCAAAAGTTTGGCAACAGCAGGCACCCTTAAACATTTTATAAAATTCTAAAAAAAAATACAAGAGGTCACACACATCATGTACAATCTCCAGATTAAATTTCGTGCAAAAATATTAAGTTTTGATCCGCCTGCACACAACATCTTTACAAATGAAATTCTGGACAGCCAACACAGTTTTAGCACTTAATCTTGTACAAAGGTTTTGACTAACTTTTACACCTTGAAAATTGACGAGGCCTAGTTCGTTGGAAAGTAGACTCGAAGTAGATAACTTTAGGGTCCTGAAAACCTAGAAAAGTGTTAGGAATTATTGTAAACAGACTTAAGTCTGGTAGAAATAGTTAAGTCTACCAGTACTAAGTTAAGTCTGGCAGTACTATAGTTAGTACTGGCCTTGTCTAGTTAAGTTTGTTTATCTAACAGAATAGTTATAATAGTTATATTAGAGATATCTTAGGAAAGGATATGCATTATCCTTTTACGCGTTTGTAAAGCCCATTAGGGTTTCCTTGGTGTATAAAAGGAACCCTACGGCATAGTGTTTGAGATATAGAACCCTAATAGAAATCAATAGAAAATAGCAAAGTTTTACATTGTGTTCTTCTTAGTACTTGTGTTAAGATTCCGCATTAGCACATAGTATTTATAGTTATTGTCTCTCATATAGTTGATTTAGATTTATTCAAGTTAGCTATTGTCTTAAAAAAGGTTAAACAGATCCAAGACTTTGGACCTACAAATGGTATCAGAGCCTCTAGAGGGACTCTGAGTAAGAAGAATCACAAGAACCACAAACAATCACTTTTAGATCTAGAAAAATATCTCAAAATGCTAATGATGATTTCTCTCAACATCTTAGTGATGATGAAGCATCATACCATAAAGATGCATCAGACAATGGTACTGCAACCAATAAACCAAAACAACAACAACAACAACTCATTCCTACAACAACCACTATCTCAAATATCAAACTCCCGATTCTGAAGAAAGAGGATTATGATATATGGGCCATAGAGATGGAGCATTACCTTGAATATATTGACAATGATGTTTGGAAGGTAATTCAGAATGGAAATTCTAAGAAGAGAATCTCAACTGGAAAAGATGGTGTTGTTAGAGTACTTCCACCAGTATCTGCTGCGGAAATTCATGCTGTTGAAAAGGAAAGGAAGGAAAGAACCATTTTACTTATGGCCATTCCCAAGGAACATCTGAGAAGATTTCATGGAATGGACGATGCAAAAGAAATTTGGAAAGACATAAAGACTAGGTTTGGTGGTAATGCAAATTCAAAGAAGATGCAGAAAGCTGTTTTAAAACAACAGTTTGAAGCATTTACTATATCAAGTTCAAAAGGGTTAAAAAAGGGATATTACAGATTCCAACAACTACTCTCATAGTTAGAAGCTCATGGTACTGAAGTATCCACTAAGGATGCAAATCATAAGTTCCTTAGATCTTTGCCCCTAGCTTGGTCAAATCTAGCAATGACTATGAGAACCAAACCAGATGTTGACACTTTATCCATTGATGACTTGTATAACAACCTTAGGATTTTTGAGCAGGAACTCACA
>BQNB010112654.1:0-21085 GCA_026074375.1 Tanacetum coccineum | reverse complement strand
TGAGGTGAGGTTGAGGTTAGGGGTTCGAGCCTTGCTCACCCCTGATTTCCCTCAACTCCCAACATATTTTTATTTGCTAAATTTTTTTATAACTTTTTAGATAAGCAAATTTTAAGCAACTTTTGTAAAGGAATTATTTTTAAAACACTCAAATAAGCTCAGAAATAAGCTCTAATAGATGGCAAAATGCTTAACTAAACTAAAAGACTAAATGGCTAAACTGTTATACTTTTTTAGAACTAATAAGCAAAAAGACAAATAAGCTAACACAGATACTATACTACACCTAATAAGCAATTATGAACAAAATTAAGCAAATAAATCAAGCAGAAAAGCCTTAAAAAGCAAATAAGCAAAATGGCTAAAACAGTTAGCCAAACAGCCAAAAAGGCACTTTCTAGCTTATTTTTAAGCTAGTTAGTGGATCCTTATGGCTAAGTGGCTTATACCACTGAAAAGCTTGTCCAACAAGCTACAATAAGCAGCAAAGAGAAAACATTTTGAAAATCAAATGAGCCATGAGAAAGTCTTGTGAAAAAGCTGGCTACACTCAGATTGCATTATTTTTGGTTTTTCTTAAAAGAGAAAATTGCTTTTGCAGCCCTATAAATAGCTAGTAAAAGTTGACTAAAATGTAAAATAAGCTTAAACAAATAAAAATTATACCACAAAGAACTTGTGCAAGAAAAATCAGACCCTAAAACAAACTTTTACTTATCTAAATTTGAACTTGAAAAAGGACTTTTACTTTGAAAAAGAAAACTATGATACTTGACAGATTTTTGACAAAAACTCAACCACAATTGCACACTTAAACTACTCTAATCCTACTGCATTCTTAGACATAAACAAGCATGTAAACACAAATTATGAGCACCTAATCAAAACCTAAGCCAATAAGCTAAGCTATAAAGCCCAAACCTCACAGACTCAAACCATGATTACTAAACACCTTAGAAATGAATTTTACACTTTGATAGCTTTTAAAACAGATTATCTTTACTTAAAAAGGCTTGTTAAAGAAGGCTTAGCGACCTAAAAAGTTTTTCAACATATTTTGACCCATTTTGCCTACTGACCTAAACACCAGTTTAAACAATGATTTCAACAATTTTAAACTGATTAATGGATTTTAAGCTAAAGTATCTGACACGCTCCGAATATGCTATACGTAAATATATATAGTATATAAGGATTATATCAAATAATAGTATAGTAAGTATTTTCCGTCGGGTTTTAGAAACGAACTTTTAACTAAAGTTGTCTTAAAAACCTCCCGGGTCGTTTTCCCTCGATGAAGCGTGAATTGAGAATCGGTTAAGTCCGTGATCGCACGTTTTGAATGGTTTTGAAGATTTTTGATTTGTTTATCTATTTCTACAATTAAAATCAAATAAAACATGCAAGGGAAAACAATTGAGTATGAAATCAATAACGGGAATTTAAGAAACACGACAAATAAAACCTAAATTATCTAAATTTAAACCAAAAATGATTTTTCTAATTTTCCTAATCCTATTTTACTAACTTATAAGAAAAGGCTAAGGAAATCCTAAAACGAGAATACTTAAAGTTGAAAAATAAAGAAAACGAGAACGGGAACAAAATCTCGTTCTTTAAAAAATGAAAATTTAAAATATTAACCCTACGAAAGTAAATTTCAAACCTAAGCCTAAAATATAATAAAAGAAAATTTTATAATTTTTTTTAATTTTTTTCATTATTTTTCTACTTTTTATGAATTTTTAAAGTTTTTAATAAAGAAAAATGATTAAAAATAGTTAATGTAATTCTAAAAATCTAGAAAAATTACTAAAGGTGTAAAATTAAAAGGGTGATTTTATAAAAATACCAACTTAAAAATTGCTTAAACAATAAGCTCTAATAAGCCAGTAATAAGATACGGCTTAAATTAGAAAATAGAAAAGAAAAATGTGTATAAAAGAAAACTAAGTGAGAGTTAGTTTGCAAAAGATCCAATGGCGCAGTTGGAAAGTGTGTGTGTTTGTGGGACGTTTATAAAGGTTGAGGAGGGTAGAGGTCCAGGGTTCGAGCCTTGCTCACCCTGGATTTCCCCTCTTCCCTTTTTTTATTTTGCAAAAACTTTGAAAAGCAAAGTTGTAGAACAGCTAAAAATAAGCAAAATTTATAAAAGAAACTATTTTTGAAATTTAAGCTATAAGCTAGAAAATGAGCTTAATGTTGACAGAAAACACTTAAGAGAAATAATGGCTATTTTTACCTAACTAGATAAGCTAGAAAAATTGAAATAGCAAAAACCTGAACCTAATAAGCTACTAACAGCTGAACACTATCCTAATGAGCAAGATTGAACTAAATTTGAGCAAAATCTAAAAGGCATAAGCTGAAAAACCAATAAGCACTCTTTCCTAAAACTGCAAACCAAAAGACAGATGAGCAACTTTTGAGCTTATTTTAAAGTATGCAAACAGATCCTTATGACTTTCTAGCTTATATCATCTTAAACCTTGGCCAAAAAGCTACTAGAAACAGGTCTTAAAAACTATTTTGAAAAGCAAATGGACAAAGAAAAAGCTATTTGAAAACAGCTTATTTACTCAGTACATGCTGAGTGAAATTTTCATTTTTCAAAAGACAAATTGCAAATTATAAAGCTAAAAACAGATGGACAAATAAGCAATTTATTCTAAACTAAGCTCATACAGATGAAAATTGACCTCCAATTTACTTATACTCTTGAGATCAAAACCTAAAAACTATTTTTACCTTCTGATTTTTAAACTTGAAAATGGCTATAGGGCTTTTTATTATGCTGATGCAATTGACTCTAAAAATGACTAAAACCAAAAACCAAATAATGCAGCTAAATCCTACTGCATAAACAACTCAAAATTAGCATGAAAATTACTCTAATAAACACCTTAACTAAATCTAATCAAATAAGCTATTATAACAAGTTAAAATCTAACAGATTCAAACCATGATTGTAGCAAACCTAAAACTTGAATTTTAAACTGTAAAAACTCTTTAAAACTGACTCATAGATTAACTTTAAGCTAACTCAAACTGACTTAGGACCCAAAAGTAACATCTACTCTATTTTGACCCATTTTGGATCCTATACCAAACACTCCTTTAAAAATCTCAATTTCAATTTTAAAACTAAAACAGATTGAATTAAGCTAAGGTTTAAAACATATAGGATTTTAAGCAAATGAAGTAAAACTAAGCAAAAGCTAAGGACAAACCAAGACTTATTAATAAGCTAGACTTTTAAGCTACAATACTAGAAATCAGGACAGTTTAATAAGTAATACAAATGTAGACCAACTTAAGCTATCTACTGAACAAACTAAACTAAAATAGAAATGATTAAGCAAACTAAGCATTAATAAGCAATCTTTAAGTACAGAATAAGCAGCAATAAGCAAATAGTAAAAATAAGCTAAAGTAAGAAAGTGAGAAAATGGAAGAATACCTTATCCCTTGCACCAAACAGGGATGAAAATTAACCTATTAAGCTCTACCTACCCAGCTTATCTAATAAGCAATCTAAAATTCCCATAAGCTCTTCCATTGCTTAGCTTATCTTCCAAAAAGCATAAAATCCAAAATCCTTAATCAATAACCAAGCTCAAATAAGCTTATTACAACTAATGAACCTTTGAGAGAGAAAAGTAGCTTAACACTTAGCTTAACAGCTTATTAGTAACTAATTAAAAAAAACACTTTTGCACATATGAAAAAGAAAGTTTAAGAACAAACAGAATTTTATTAAATGAAAAGGAAGATTACATTGCTAAAAAGAGATTACATAAAATAAATGACGATAAGCTAAAAAAAATAAGCTAAAAGCTAATCTACACTACTCTAAATTATCCTACTCCTAATTATTTCATACTGTGTGATTTTGCTCCTTATTTATAGGCGAATGAGAGAGGGTCTTCAGTTCTTGTGTGTTTCTTATGTGAGAGGAAAAGTGGTTTGATCCCCAAGCAAGTAATCCTAGCTGTTGATTCTTCAATCTAATCATTCTCTTTTAATCTTGATCGTTGATTTGATGTGTGCACTTTTGGATTACCAGCGTGACGTTTGTGATGTGGCACTCATACTTTTCTCGTGGGTTTGGTGTAGCGGGGTGAGGTGATTGAGACCCTTAACAGCCATGGTTGAGTTATCATGACCCCTAGTTCAATCTTGGTTAATTTGTGAAGACACATGAACAGTGCCCTTTTGGCGCCATTTCTTTTTGTTAACTCAAGGAGTTTGACCAGGGTTTTAATTACGTTGACATGGGCTTATATAAAGGATTTGGGCCGGTTAAATGGTTTTAGGTTTATAAATGTTTAACTTAACATTTGTTAATTTTGTAAAGGTAAGGTTTAACGACCGTTAGTTCCTTTGTTGGGTTTTGGGATTTTTTATGGAGTTTACGGGCTCATCTTGGGTTTTTCTTGATAAATGTACACTTTTGCCTCGACTTTTCGCGTTCTTTCTTTCTCGTGTCCGGTTTTGTCCATTTTGCTCTGATTTTGTCCATTTCTTTAATATCCGTACCTGCACATACACAAACACAAACACAAAAACAAGCATATATTTGCCATTTTTATTATGTTTTTGGTCTTTTAGGTTCGTTTTTCAAGACAAAAGGTATGTGGTAAAATACACATACAATACTAATTTTGAGGCTTATGGTATAAACCAAAAGTGATAATACTAGCTAATAGCTATTTAAAGCTTAATATACGTATTTTGGAGTTTATGGACTCACGACCCAATAAGTCTATTTGAGCCGCGGCTTAATGGGAGGGCTTATTGTGGTCCGGATTATTTCTACGTATAAGTATATACTTATCTATGTAAATGGACCTTGGTTTTGGACTTGGATCGTATTTTGGACTTATAATGTTCTAATGGACCCTTGTTGGGCCTTAAGCCCAATAAGCGACATGTAGTAGTTATGAGAATTTTGATGGACTTTTGAAAGTGGGAATGTATTTACAAAGTGATATTGAACGATATTTTGGGAAAAACGTGTTGGTAATCGTTAACGATTGAGATTTTAGAATTTTGTCGAAAAGTGTCGAATTTATGAAAAATGTTGAAAATAAGGTTTGAAACCTTGGAAAACATTGTATAAACGTACAAGTCATGTAGAAATTTCGTAAAAAGTTTATACTTAGAAAATTTCTTAAAAACTTGATTTTTGATTTTAAATAATAAACTAATATTTAATTATTCTATTTTATTTTTTTAATAAATTCACTAAAAGACGAAAAATAGAATTTTTCTCCAAACTTCTCTAAAGTGTTTATTATGAGCGTTTGATTAAGCATTGTGTGTTCTTCTTAAGTACTGCCAACTAGATTCTGCATAGTTGACAGTATATCAGTGTTTCATTCAGGAATATCGATCCTACAAATATTTATTATATTACTTATCTATTTATGCTAAATAGTATAAGTATGTATTATCGAGGAATGAGATTAATATGATTGTGGAGTTAAGTCGTCAACCATCACACCACTAAATTGTTTTGGGTAATTGTACAACGCGTCTAAACTCTATGCATCAAACGTGAAGATTGTTTTGGAATTGGATGATTAAATTAGGACATTAACTGGACTAGGTCGTGTACGGGCGTCATTGTATTTGCTTGTGTGATTGAGATTGGGTAGCTAAAGACTTGCTTAAGGTGAGTTCTTGTACCCTACTTTTTACTGGTTTTTCCGTTAGGGGAAAATGATACTCAAATGTGTTTTGAAATATTTTGAATTGATCTGTGCGAAATGTGGTTTTGTTTTTGGGACAAGTTATGTGCTTATGACTGCTATGTGAATATTATGTGACGCATGATTGTTTGGATAGGATGGGTACGCCTACCCAGTATTTGTGTGATTATTAGAGCGGATGGGTACGCCTACCCAGGTTTGTGTGTGGTCCTGCCCTAATTTTAGTGCTCCAGCTGGTAGGCCCTTTAGTTGCATAAGTGACATATGATTATTGATTAACGGTGATGCTTAGGTTGTTTGCATATATTCACTGTCATATAGCACTATTATCCACTATTGATATATTGGCACAACTTTTGGGTTTAAGGTCAAATCTACGAGCTCACCAACATTATTGTTGACGTTTTTGAGTATCATTTTTAGGTGAAGTAAAAGAAGAGTAGTTTGGTGATTGATATGAGACTTAGAAGTATCTAGTGTGGAATTTTGTTTGATGTCTTCCTTGCTTGTAATTTGATTTTAGTTTCGGATGTTTTAGAATAAGTTTGGATTATGGTCCCCAGTGTGGGCATTTAAATAATTGTAAGAGATTGTGGATTTTAGTTGTAATTTGGGACATCACTTGTGTTTGTTCAAGGTTGATGGTCTTCATAGCACTTGGATTTTATGCAATGTAGTTTTCTTTGTTTTGTATTTTGTGTTATGATTGATCATTATGTTGCATTCCTAAGTTTCTGCCATTGTCGGGGTGTGACATGACGATTATTCTATCATAGGCTTGGCAAGGATACACATCTCTACCACTAGAGCTAAGGGGTAACAAGTTTATAAAGGTAAAATAGGTTTTTATTGATAAGGCTTATGGTTGATCATTCTAACAATCTTTCACCAAAAGTACCACACCAACAAGGTAGCTGAATCACACATTGATGCGGTTGTTGTAAAGGACTTCTACAAGAAATTTTACAACTCCCGAGGCAGAGTACCTAACCGTTGTAGTAGTAGTATAGGCAAGACTCGGGGGGTTGTTATCGTTCTCTAGGGGAATAGGTTGGAAAGGCTTGATTATAGTCTAACAGAATTCTAAGGGTTGAGAGAAGATTATTTTTGTATTTTTTTATATTTATAAAAAGCAGGTAAATCTTTGGTTTGAGAGATTGGTTTGGTTTTAGCTAATAAACTAAATAATAAACTACACTAATGGTGATAACAATTTAATAAAAGATTGTATTTATTTAATCATGTATTACTCCCTAGATTGCTTCTCCTAGTGTTGTTGCTTTGTCACACTTGTGATGATCTATGTAATTATTTCCTAAGTCATGAACGAATTACGCGAACCCGCCGTCTATTTAATACTTAGTTAGGGCAACGCGCAAGTAAGGTAGTATGAAGACTATTACAAAGCCCCTAAGAGTATATTAAATGCATGTGAAATATATTAAGAGTTGATCAACCATATTAGGGGGAAATGTAGTATGAAGACTGTTACCTGATGGTATCCTTTCAACGCAATCATGTTTCCTTAGACATATCAATAGCGATACAGACAAAAGCTAGTTTTCTAAAGCCTAACATGCATATCCATCACAAGAAGCAACATCACTAAGATCTACATTCTAGGTTTCATATAATCATAAATGAACACAATAGGGAGTTTAGCCAAGCATGTTAAAGATAAAGCAAGAATAATAATGAATCAAACAACAAGACATATTGAATGATTAAGATAATCTTACTTGATTAAAACATGAATTGAAGGAGTTACAATAGGGTTTTGAAGCCCTAAAATCATCCTAATAAGCTGCCAAACGAACTAGGGTTCGTCTCCCTTTTTACTCTAAAGTTACACACCTAAAACCCTAAAAACGGATTTGTATATATAGATAAATCGCTATGACGGCATCGCGTTTTAATCATGACGCCGTCGTGAAAGAGAATATTTTAGATCTTGGGCTGGGTCGTATGAGCTAACGCCGTTATGAAAGGTTGTGAGGCCGTCACGAAGTGGGTTGTGACGATGTCGTGTAGAACTGGTGACGCCGTCTCTAGCCGCTGAGAACATGATCTTGAGAGATGTTGGTATAGGTCCGTAGTCTTTTCCGTTTCTTATCCAAATGAGCCCAAGTCACGTGTATTTCCTCCAAATGCTTTCCAAATGCTAAATACCTGAAAAGGAATGATTAAGTACCTATTTTGGGCATAAATGCACGATTTAGGAGGTAAACGACCTCGGAAAAGTGTATAAAATGACACCTCATCAAATACCCCTACACTTGGGATTTGCTTGTCCTCAAGTAATTAGGCTTTTCTACCTAGACAATAGTAATATGAGGGTCATTTTACCTGCTCTTTAAAAGTATTTTATAACACAACCTTCTAGACCTCGTAATTTAAAGCACATAAAGTATATACTAGCACCTCACATAAGTGTTTAGGATTCTCTTTTTCTCTCAGGTGTATAATAAATTATAACATAAAGGGGAAATAGAAAATCAACACTCATTACCTGTTATAGCATATCAATTACCATAGGCTTGGTAAAGGATCAAATCTCCACCTCTAGGCTTAATCATTATTCATTACTATCTAAGAGGTCTTTTTAAAGGGTTATGGGGTGTAGGTGTAATCTAAGATATAATGGAAACGGAAACGAATGAGATACATTTGGGTGGCTTTGGGTGAATTTAGAGTGGAAGGGTTAGCTAATTATTTACATAAATACATGCTAGTTTGGTTGCTAAGCCAAGACTCGAACGAAGATATACAAACTCTACACAACTATACATCAATCTCTTTCTTTTTCTTTTCTATTTTTTTAATAACATAATACATCACAGCATGGGGTTTATAACACGTACCCCTACACTTGAGCTTTTTACATACTCGATTATTTACAATCTAACTAATGACCCGATTTGAGGTGGATCAAAATAACATGGAGATCATCTAACAAATATATGGGGGTATTGACTTAACTTTTCTTCCCCATCTTTCCTCGAAATAAATACTACCATGAATCCCAATCGTCCCAAAATAGTATTTACAAGGACAAGGACTTAGCAACCGTGTACTTAAATAATTAACTTGGGTTAAAATAATAATGTATTAAAGGTGAGTACATACAAGGTAGGCTAAGGCGATTTAGGTGTAACGATTAGTTTAAAGGTGACAATGCTCTTCATTAATAGTCTGGCTTAACCAGATTATTACGAGAACCGTAAAAAAGGATAGGCTCGGAGGGTTGTACTAGGGGTATCCTGCACTAAAGGTGAGTGCATGGCAAGGGTGTGGGATAGTTATATGATCGGTGTGACCATTATAACAATACAAGTTTAAAACATGGGTTAATCCTAATGCCTCTTATCAAGTAAATCCTAATACTCACTATGCGATCTAGAATTTAATATACTACCGGTACACTCATATAGTTTAATACCGATTTCAATGCTCCAAAAAAGGCGACAAAGACCACACGTACACATCCGTAACGACAGAATAGACACATATGACTGCTCACTCCTTAACTCAAGAAAGCTAAAGGTTTAAACTATCTTGGCTATCAATAATAGATACCCGAATTCCTATAAATCTAAAGGCGAACCTCACATTTTTAGTGTGGAATTCTGAGGGTTTTTGTGCTAGTCATATACATTCCTATCTATGAGACGCTATTAATACTCGGTTTTCATCGGTATGTGACATAAAAAATTCTAAATTTTGGTCAATTGAAGGAATAGTTTCTAAGGCTTATTTCCCCCCTATACTTAAGTTGAACATTATCCCCAATGTTCTATAAAAGTACCCGTAAGAACGAATTAAAAAGAAAAGAAAACAAGTAAAAGAAACTAGTACTACCCTGGTTTGCTCAATAATGGAGAAGAAACATGCGATAACTGGTTAAATCGTCCTCCAAGAATCATCTAATGAAACTTCTCAAGAACTTTCAAGCTTCTTCTCATCAAATATAACCTGTAATCAAAGACAAAGACAACTACACCAAGCATAAAATGTGCGATATAATAATATATAATGTGAAATTAGGGTTGACTCTATAAAGCAGTAAAGATAGGATGAGAGAATCATTAAACTTATGGTTTTGCAGGTTTATAAAAGAATTATAACTTTCTTAAGTTTGTAAAAGTTTTATTTTCAAAAATACTTAAAATCTTTGAGTTTTCCTGTATTTGGGCGTTTGACGCCGTCAGGGATATCCTGACTCCGTCACAGGTGTCGTGGTGATGGCATCGCGTGTAAATCGTAACGACATCTCCACGCTTTGTGAAAACTCAACTTTCGTTTTTGATAAAAAAATTCCTGCACTCATTCTTATATGTTATTTTCTATATAAAATGCTACATGAAAACATGAGAATTAACAATTCAATCATATGACTCGAAACTGACGCGAATTAATCTAAATAATTTATTTCAAATGTTTGAATCTGCTTCTAAAAACTGGATATTTCTCTTACACTTATTTTGTTGCAAAATACCTTTGATTGCAAATAAGACAAAGTTACAAACAAACAAAGCATGATTACAAACTAATTCAATAATAGTAAATAAACGATAAAGAATTAAAACACACAAGACACTCCTAATAAGCGGGAAAAGTAAATATTGGGTTGCCTCCCAAAAAGCGCTTGTTTTTGTTCGAGTCACAAGCCTGACTCTACCCTTATTTAACAGATAAAGGGGAGGGTTCCCCTATACTTGATTTCAAGAGCGGGTGATAGTAACGGTACATACCATCGTGATGAGAAGGCACCATACATTGAGAAATCTATTGTTGAAGAATAGACTCTAAACGGCGTGCTTCTAGAATTCTACCTCTCTCTACTTTATTTGGCCTATTAAATAAACTAAGTTCTTCTCCTAGAGGAGAAATTTCCTTAGATTTTAATCCCCAATAATCATCAAACATCTCCTAATTTAAAATATCAACACCTAGGGATATACTTTTTTCCTAATAAACCCGGTTTAAATCCATAATGTCTCTTAGAGTCATCTATACCTGGGTTATAATAATTATACACACCCTTAGGATAAGAATTTTCCACGTGAGGTAAAGGAGGTGTTTGAGTTGTTAAATAATCAGCTACCATCATCCTAGAACTATCCGGACTATGTGGTTTGATGGGTGGTTCGGGGCCTATTACGTCTCCTTGACTTACATCTAAGGATGGACTATTGAATAAAGGTTGAGGCTCCGGTCCATCAAAACTAGGAACTTCACTAGAACTAAAAGGAGTGTTGTGATTACAATTCAAGCCTACTTCCTCTAGTTTTATTTCGTTCAAAGGTTCTACCTCTATCAGGGTTCCTAAATTCTTTTCTACTTCTTTCGGGTAAGTCACGGGCAGTGTGTATTCCTCAAATGACGGTAGGGTTTATGTGGTACTCTCAAGGCTTGTAAGTCCTACCTCATTATCCATCGTAATTAGGCTATCTACATGCTCATTATAATCTAATTGTTGGGATTAAAAGACTTCTTGATGATCTTAGAGTTACTGCTGCTAAGCTAAAGTTAGTGTTGTTCATTAAAATTAATGAAAAATTTGCTAAGTAGTTAGTACTACTAGTTTATAGTTACTACTGCTAGTGTAACTTAGTGACTACTGCTAGTGTAACTAAGTACTGCTAGTGTATATTAGTACTTCTAGTTACTACTGCTAGTATATGTTAGTACTACTAGATTAAAGTTAGTACTGCTGGAGAAGATTGAAGAAAATATTCTAAGTAGTTACTACTACTTGTACACAATTATTGCTGCTGGTGTATAAGTTACTACTGCTAGTGTTCAGAGTTAATGCTGCAAGTATAAAGTTACAACTGCTAAAAAGATTAAGTCTGCTAGAAGATTTTCTACTATCAGAGAAAGGATAAAGACTGCTTAGAGAAAAGATAAAGATTGATTGGAGATCAAGATTACTTAGTTGATAAGGATTGTTATTTATAGAATAGATCTTTGAGAATATTCTAAGTTTTAGGAATATATTGTAAATCGACTAGGACTCCTTGGTGTATAAAAGGAGGTCCTAGGGCATAGAGTTAGATGTCAGTCAATATACATTGTCATCTAGAATTCGTAGCTTCAAGGTTTTGTAACCCTAATACTAGTTAGAGTATTCGTATTAATATATTGAAGCTTTGTTTGTTAATCTGTGTGTTCATTAGAATTACTGTTCTATTGCATATTCTTCTTATTGATCAAAGATTAGATTCCGCATAATCTTTGATATATTTTACAAAGTTTCTACCATAGTTGTGTAGGATTTATCTTGCATAACTAAACCTTACACAAGCTAAGGAATTCAAGATCCATTCAAGTGGGATCAACAAGTGGTATCAGAGCTTGTTGCTTTGAGAAACTTTGCTAAGAAGACATGGATCAAGACTCAGCACATATGGTGGCTGCATCAAAAGTGCCTATGCTCAAACCAGGTAAGTATGAGATTTAGAGGATGAGGATGGAATAGTACGTCCAGATGATTGATTATTCTCTATGGGAAGTCATAGAGAATGGTAATGCACCTCCAATAACAAAAGTTGTTGAAGGTGTTGTGTTGGGATTCTAGATTTGATGAGACAAAATAAATAAAAGAATGAAACAAAAGGATCAAAATCGTCATTAAAGAATTCTTCAAGCTGGTGGAGAATTATAAAGATTTGGTCAAAGATGTTAAAGATAATGATTAGGAAACATATTAATGTGATTTAATGTGATTTAAATAGTTTCCTTATCTATTGATTAGCTTCCTTTGTAAGCCTTAATATCCCTCTATATAAAGGGTATTAGGTGTATAGGTTTAATATATCCAGAAAAGTGTGTGTACACAAAGTGTCAAAGATGTAGACGTCTAGTATAGAGTTGGTGTAGCCTCAAGGTAATCAAGGTTTTCCTTGATCCCTGTTACAGTTGAACACACATACCATTATGTGGAGGAACAAGCCTGAGATAGATACATTAAGAAAAAAAAAAAAAACAAAAAAAAAAAAAAAAAAAAAAAAAAAAAAAAAAATATAAAAAATAAAAAAAAAAAAAAAAAAAAAAAAAAGAATACATTAAGCTTGGATGATCTTTACAACAACCTGAATATCTATGAACCAGAGGTCAAAGGGACATCAAGCTCAAGCACACAAAATGCAGCCTCTATGTCCTCAAACAACACCAGCAATATAAATAGAGCAGTTAATACTGCTCTTGGTGCTACAACTGCTAGCACTTAAGCTACTGATGTTAACTCAATAACAATTAACAACTTGAGTGATGCTGTCATCTGTGCTTTCTTTGTAAGTCAACCAAACAGTCCATAACTTGACAATGAGGACTTGCAACAAATCTATCTTGATGATTTAGAAAAGATAGATTTAAGGTGGCAGATGGCTATGCTAACTATAAGGGCAAGGAGATTCTTAAAGAACACTGGAAGGAAGCTTTCTGTGAATGGTACTGAGACCATTGGATTTGATAAGTCCAAGGTGGAGTGTTATAACTGCCACAAAAGGGGACACTTTGCAAGAGAGTGCAGGGCTCCTAGGAACCAAGAAAATAGGAATAGGGAGAACACAAGAAAGGTTGTGCCAGTAAAGATGATGGTGCTGGTTATGATTGGAGTGATCAAGCAGAAGAAGGTCCAACTAACTTTGCACTCATGGCTTACACTTCTCTAAGTTCTAATTCTGAGGTATCTACTAATTTAAACTGTTCATCATCTTGTTTGGAAAATGTTAAAATTCTTAAAGAACAAAATGAACAACTGTTAAAAGACTTAAGGACATCAAAGTTAAATGCTATAACTTATAAAACAGGTTTAGAGTCTATAGAAGCAATACTTCTAGATTATAAGAAAAATGAGTCTGTTTATGAAGAAGATACCAAGGTCTTAAAATGTGAGATTCATTTAAGAGAAGTAGCCATTACAGAGCTTAGGAGAAAGTTGGAACTGACTCAAAAACAAAAAGATGAAATTCAGCTAACAGTAGAAAAACTTGAGAATTCATCTAAAAGTTTAAGCAAACTAATAAACTGTCAGATAATTGATAAGTGGAAAACAGGTTTAGGGTATAATGTTATTCCACCTCCCTATACAAGAAACTTTATGCCTCTAAAACCTAATTTTTCATTCTCTCGTCTAGAAGAGTTTGTGAATGAGCCTATAGTTAGTGAGCCTACAATTAAGAAGCCTGTAGTTAAGACTAGTAAAGCTAAGACTAGTAAAACAAAGCCTAAAGTTGTTAGGAAGAATAATGGTGCTCTAATTATTGAGGATTGGGTGTCTGATAGTGAGGAAGAAGATGTGCCTCAGGCTAAGATAGAGAAGAAAACTGTTAAACCTAGTTTTGCTAAAATAGAGTTTGTTAAATCTAAAGAGCAAGTAAAATCTCCTAGGAAAACAACTGTTAAACAAGGTAATCAAAATAGGCTGAACACACATAGTCCTAGAGGAAACCAAAGAAACTGGAATAATATGATGTCTCAAAAACTAGGAAGTAATTTTGAGATGATTAACAAAGCTTGCTATGTGTGTGGAAGTTTTGATCACCTGCAGTATGATTGTAATAACCATCAGAGACAGTTTAATAATAAAAAGATGGTAAAACCAGTGTGGAACTATACTCAAAGTGAATCACACAGAATTTTCTAGAATGACTTACCCCAGTCCTAAAAGGAACATGGTTCCAAAAACCGTATTAAATGCTAAGTCTATATCACTTAACTACTGCGTTAAGCCAGTTAATACTGATCAAAAACCTAGAAACAACATGAATAGTAATTTAGATCAAAAGGATAATTAAAATACTCGCTATGCAAAAGCAAGTACTTAATGCTGTTAAGGGAAACTAGGTTAATGATGTTAAGGCCTCAGCTTGTTGGGTTTGGAAACTAAATACTAAAGTAATAAACCATGTTTCTAAACACAACAGTGCATCCAACCATCCTAAAAGGTTGATATATTATGCCACACGGCAGATCCAAGTCAGTGATGGCTTAGGTCCCCAAAAGAGACTGATTTTCTTACCTTATGTGCAGGGGCTAATTCCGACAAAAAGATTGCAAGGAAAATGAGTATGATTGACAGTGGATTGCTTAAGGTCAGCAAGACAAGGGAACATGTCCTATCTTACTGACTTTGAATAAATTGATGAATGATATGTTGCCTTTGGAGGTAACCCCAAATGAGGGAAAATCACAAGGAGAGGTACAATCAAAACTGATAATTTAGATTTTGAGAATGTGTATTTTGTAAGAGTGTTAAAGTTTAACCTCTTTAATGTCTCATAAATGTGTGACAAAAAGAATAGTGTTCTCTTTAATGACACTGAATGTATTATTTTGTCTCTAAACTTTAAGTTAACTGATGAAAGTCATGTTTTACTTAAAGTTCCTAGAAAGAACAATATGTATAGTTTTGATTTAAAGAATATTGTTCCTAAAGGAGGTTTAACCTGTCTCTTTGCAAAATCCACATTAGATGAATCTAAACTTTGGCATATGGATGACATGGGACACAAAAAATTCAAAACTATGAATAAACTGGATTAAGAGGAAAATCTAGTAAGAGTTTACCTTTAAAACTTTTAGAAATTCCATCAAACATGTTTGCTTGTCGAAAAGGGAAAGCAACCGAAATAGGCTTCTATATAAGTCGCAAAACAGAACTTCAATCACTATCCTTTTACAGATGTTTCCACATGGATTTGTTTTGGTCCATACTTGTAAAAAGCTTAATGAAAAAGATGTATTACCTAGTTGTCACAGATGATTATAGTAGGTTTAGTTGGGTTTTATTTCTAGCTACTAAGGATGAGACTAGTGGGCATACTTAAGTCCTTTATAAATGGAGTAGAAAATCTAATAGATCAAAAGGTTAAGGTAATTAGGTATGATAATGGAAGCCAAAAGCATTAAAGAATAAGGAGAAGATCAGCTTTGTAAGAGAAAAGAATTAACAGAGAACTAGTATACGCTCAACTCCTCAATAAAAGGATAGCTGAGAGGAAAAAAATACAGAACACTAATTGAGGCTGCGAGGACAATGCAGCTGATTCTTAAACTACCTACTACTTTTTAGGCTGAAGCAGTAAATACTGCTTGCAACGAAAATAGGGTATTAGTAACTAAGCCTCATAACAAGACCACTTATGAACTTTTTCTTGGTAGAAAACCAGCTTTATGCTTTATGAGACCATTTAGGTGTCCTATTACAATTCTCAATACCATAGATCACTTAGGCAAGTTTAATGGTAAGGCTGATGAAGGATTCTTTATTGGGTACTCAATAAATAGTAAAGCATTTAGAGTATTCAATAGTAGAACTAGAATAGTTGAAGAGAACATACATGTCTAGTTTAGTGAGGATACACCTAATATTGTAGGAAGTAGACCAAATTGGCTTTTTGATATTGATGCACTAACAAAGTCAATAAATTATAAGCCAGTTGTTGCAGGAAATCAGTCTAATGGTAATGCGGGTACAAAAGCATGTGATGATGCAGGTAAAGCTAGAATGGAGAAAGTACCTGGCAAAGATTACATTCTGCTACCATTATGGCCTGCTGATCCACCATTCTCTCAAAGTTCAAAGAGTTCTCCTGATGCTGGATTCAAACCTTTAGGAGATGATGAAAAGAAGGTTACTGAAGAACCAGGAAAAGAAGGTGGTGATTCAAGTAAAGATGTTGAAAGTTATGATCAAGAGAAGGAGGATAATGTTAATAGCACTAACACTGTTAATGCCGCTAGCACAAATGAAGTTAATGCTGTTGGTGCAAAAACAAGCATTGAACTTCCAGATGATCCAAATATGCCTGAATTGGAAGATATTGTTTATTCAGATGATGATGAAAATGTTGGTGCAGAGGCTGACATGAACAATTTGGATGCATTTATGCCTATGAATCCTATTCCAACTACAAGAATATACAAAGATCATCTAGTTGAACAAATTATTGGAGACTTGAATTCAGCACCTTAAACAAGAAGAATGACAAAGAATTTGGAAGAACATGGTTTGTTTAGTTCTGTTCAGCAAAGAACAAATCATAAATACTTTCAAAATTGCTTGTTTGCTTGCTTTTTATCAAAAGAAGAACCCAAAAAGGTAATTCATGCATTGAAGGATCCAAGCTGGATAGAGGCTATGCAGGAAGAGCTTCTACAATTCAAGTTACAAGAAGTTTGGACCTTGGTGGATTTACCAAATGGCAAAAGGCCCATAGGCACTAAATGGGTTTACAGGAACAAGAAGGATGAAAGAGGCATTGTGATAAAGAACAAAGCAAGGTTGGTTGCTTAAGGGTAAACACAAGAAGAAGTTATTGACTATGATGAAGTCTTTGCCCCTGTTGCAAGAATTGAAGCGATTAGGCTATTTTTAGCCTATGCCTCATTTAAAGACTTTGTGGTGTTCCAGATGGATGTCAAGAGTGCTTTTCTTTATGGTAAGATTGAAAAGGAAGTCTATGTTTGTCAACCACTAAGATTTAAAGATCTAGACTTCCCTGATAGAGTATACAAAGTAGAAAAGGCACTTTATGGACTGCATCAATCTCCTAGAGCATGGTATGAAACCTTGTCAACATATCTGTTAGACAATGGGTTTCAAAGAGGGAAAATTGACAAGACTTTGTTTATCAAAAGGGACAAAGGTGATATTCTGTTAGTTCAAGTGTATGTAGATGATATCATTTTTGGCTTTACAGAGAAGTCATTATGCACTAAGTTTGAGAAGATGATGCATAAGAAGTTTTAGATGACTTCTATGGGTGAACTTACATTCTTCTTAGGACTGCAAGTAAAGCAAAAGGAGGATGGGATTTTTATCAGTCAAGACAAGTATGTGACTGAGATTTTAAAGAAATTTGGCTTTACTGATGTCAAGACAGCAAGCACACCTATGGAAACTCAAAAGCCTTTTCTCAAGGATGAAGATGGTAAAGAAGTGTATGTTCATTTATATAGATCAATGATTGGTTCATTGATGTATCTTACTTCTTCAAGACCTGATATTATGTTTGCAGTGTGTGCCTGCGCAAGATACCAAGTCAACCTAAAAGTGTCACATCTTCATGCTGTGAAAAGAATTTTTAGATACTTAAAAGGTCAACCTAAATTGGGCCTTTGGTATCCAAAAGATTTACCTTTTGATTTGGTAGCATACACTGATAGTGATTATGCTGGAGCAAGCTTAGATAGGAAGTCCATAACAGGAGGTTGTTAATTCTTTGGGTGTAGATTAATTTTATGGCAATGCAAGAAACAAACTGTGGTTGCAAATTCCACAACAGAAGCTGAATATGTAGCTGCTTCAAGTTGTTGTGGACAAGTGCTTTGGATTCAGAATTAATTACTTGATTATGGGTATAATTTCTTGCATACTAAAATCTTTATTGATAATAATAGTACTATTTGCATAATTAAAAATCCTATTTTTCATTCAAAAACAAAGCATATAGAGATCAAACATCATTTCATTAGAGATTTCAGTGAAAAGAAATTAATTCAAATGGTCAAAATCCATACTGACAAAAATATTGCAGATTTGCTTACAAAAGCCTTTGATGTAAGTAGATTTCAATATTTGATTGCTAGTATTAGAATGTTAAATCTCTAAAATCTTTTATCTCTTTATGTTTTTGTAGAATTTTGTATGAATTAGTACTGTTATTCATGTCATCAAAAGTTTTTGCTGTTAAGTATAATTAGTGCTGCTAGTTATACTTAATACTGCTAAGTTAATGCTGTTAGTTATACTTAATACTGCTGGTATAATTAATATTGTGAGAATTGAGAGAATTGGTAAGAATAAAAACAGAAAGAGAGTTGTGTAAATTAAAAACAGACAAAGTGATTTGGTGAGAAAAAGAATTCAGAGAAGTGGTGAGTTGAAAAACAAAAAGAGAGTTGTTTAAAAACAGAAAGAGAGAATTGTGTGTAAAAAGAATTAAGAGAAATCAAAAACAGACAGAGAGTTCTTGTGAGCTAAAATGTTAATTTGATGATGGAAAAGCTGATTAGAATGGAATTGGAGTTAATGCTAGTGATTCAAAGTTAATACGGCTAGGCATAAACTTACTGCTGCTTGGGAAAGTTAATGCTCCTAGGCATAAACTTACTGCTGCTTATGTAAGTTAGTGCTGCCAGGAGACGTTAATGCTTCTAAGGTTACAGGTGTTGTTCGTTTCTTGTTGGGTTATCAATGAAGAAGACATGACATTAGGTTATTTTTAGGGTTTTGAAAAACATGACTTGAAATATCTATCAAAACTGTCTCAAAGGTTTTTACTCTTCTAATGTGTTAGGTATTAATAAAGATTATATTATCACGAGTGTTTCAAGTTCACAGTTGCAACTTTGGTCATTTGTTTGAAGTAAATCGACAAAAGGTTGAAGTTATTCAAGGTTAAGGACAAAGAAGAAGACGACTTGGTTATAATAACAAGTTTGGTATGTTTTCTGGTCGTTCTCGAACAAAGGTGAAAAAGAAGGATTGCTAGTTTTGTATGATATCGGATGACATATGGTTTTGGTTCTCTATTGGATTGAAGGATCTCAGACAGAATAGTCTAGTTTATTATTTTGATTTTGATTTCCAACATCAAGATCTCAGGTATTGTTACACTTATTGTTTGGACTTTGATGATGATTGGAAAGATTAGTGAAGTGGTTATCATGTTATTATTCAAACATGGTTACTACTGCTTGACAAAAGTTAATATTGTTAAGGTATTTTTACCACTACTCAACCATTAGTGCTGCTCTTCATTGTTACTACTGCTTAGTATCAATTACTACTGTTAGTCATTTTTCAAACCTAATGCGGAATAGTGCTACTCGTCATGGATGGTACTACATGGTATTCATTACTACTATTGGTTAGTTATTCATGCAGTTCTTATGGTTGATTCTAATACTTTTGGTCAAGAGATGGTTAACATATTGGTTTCAGGGGAAGAATATGATATAGTGTTTAACCATTTGGATATGTTACATGCACCACTTGAGGGGAAGGTTTTCATTTACTACTGCTAAGTCATTATTACTACTTCTAGTTTTAGTTTCTACTACTTAAATTCATTTATCTTATTATGCGTCATGGAGGGTAATTTAAGATATTGGAAAGCTTGGATTAGAAGTTTGATATATGGTTTGTAGTTGTAAAGATCAAAGTTGCATAAGTTCACACTCCCCTAATGGATAATGACAAAAACAGGAAGATGTTACATAGATGATTTGCAACTTATTGAATATGTTGGCATGATCAAAGGAAAGCTTAAGGGGAAGATTGAAGATTGTTTCATTCAGATTTGAAGATGATGATTGCTAAAGATTAAGCTACAATGGATCATCTTGGAATCTGTTTACTATTTGTTTTGTCATCATCAAATAGAGGAAGATTATTGAGAATTATTGATTTGATGATACAAAAGAACTTGCTTAAAAGGATAAAGAATGTAACAAAAAGATCAAAGTCGATAATATGGAATTCTACAAAAGATGTAGGATTCTAAAAGATTTGCTTAAAAGATAAAGATTAAATATTAGGAAAGATTTAGTTTCCTAATACAATTAAGATTCCTTTGTAAGTCTAGATTAACTCTCTATATAAAGAGATCCCTAGACATTTTTTAGTGTGTGATTGTGTGTGCACCCAAAACATGTGTGTGTATCATATAGGTGTGATGTAGATGTCTAGTGTGGTTTAGCTCTAAGGTCAAGGTGTCCTTGATCCCTGTTATAGGTAGGTAACCGTTCTATTCTGATCAAATAGAATTAGGAGCTTAAACGATTCTTAACAAAAGTTTATTTGGTCCTTCATCATTACTTATGGTTTGAGATATTGAATCCTTAGGAGCAGACAGTGTGGAAAACTAAAAGGGGGGTTGAATAGTTTATCGCTTTTTAATTAAAGGTTTTGAACTGTTTGTAAAAATTTCTAGATTTGACTTTTATGTGAACTTAACACTTGCACAATATGAACGATATATTTATCTAAACAATTGATATGATAGTATGAGAAGATAATGTAAGACAAGAGATAAGAGTAAGAACAATCAAACCACAACGCGAGGATTTATAGTGGTTCAGTAACGAAGTACCTCTTCGCCCTACTCCACTCCCCGAGCACCTAACTCGAGAGTTTTCTTCACTATTTCAACAAGCTCCTTTATGGCGGAGAAAACCGTACACAACGTTGCTTACACCGATTTACGACACAAAGCTAAATGTCGAGTTCTAATCTTAGCTAGAACCAATCTATCACAACATAATTTCATGACTTCACATGTAACACCCCCAAAATGGGTCGCAGCGGAAATATAGGTTGGGGAATGTTACATCATAGATCAACAGCACGAGATAAGAGA
>BQNB010112653.1:4646-22107 GCA_026074375.1 Tanacetum coccineum | reverse complement strand
CCCCCCTACACATGTGCACCGAGATTCGAAATTGTTTTGCACATGAAGGAAAGAGTTGCACTTAGAGTCTTAAAGATCACATTCTTTTATATCACATTTTCTCCCTTTATTTAAAATAATAAATCTCTTAGTAATCGAAATACTAATTGATTAAAATTTATGACATGAAAAATTACATGGGGAGAAAAATTATACCATGATATTGCATGAATTTATTTTTCTAATAGCTCCCCTTCAACACAGTATGTGGGATACCACTAATTTTTAAAACTTGACATTACAAGGAAAAAATGATATGACACCACAAATATATTGAAGACGGAGTGAGATGCCTTAGTGAACAATGTATAATATTAACTGACATTATAATTTCCACATTTTAATTTCACGAAATGTTTTTGGATACATAAAATTGACATTTATAAGATGTACCCAAAAGACATTAAAAGGATTTGTTTTAAAAGCTCCCCCTCAAAAATTGATCAACATAAAATGGCATTGTAAGTACCACAAATTTTTAAACTTATTTGAGGAAGGGAGTGTTGAACACACAATTTTAACAAATACCATATAAACTTTTTATGGAAATATACCACTAATTAGATTGTAAATATTTTGACATTGAAAGTTTCTTTTTGATAATTGTGTCTCAACAGTTTTTAAAAACTCATGATAGAATACTTCTCTTTCTTTTAAAAGAGTAAGCGCACTGTAGCGTACTCTTCCCTACTTACATTCGGACGGAAGTTATGCAATGAAATGTATCATAAGTCCTAAGGATAACTTTAGAAAATGACATGTTTTGTAACGTTTTGAACTATTACTCGTACATCATTTACACTCACCCGTGTCAATGTTAATCGACATTTCTAGGTTCGTAAATGTTATCGATTCCAAGAGACATGTCAAGAAGATTCTTTTTGGTATTTTTGAAATTTACTTATTTTATATTTTATTTTTCTAGATTTTATATTTTTCTATTTCTTTTTTTTGGTTTTATATTTTTGTATTTTCTTTTTTCAAAAATATTTATAAATAAAAATAAAGAGAAAAATAAAAATATTTACAATTCGATGTTTGATGGATCAAGCAGATTCGTTTCTGCCTGAACCTCCTGTTCTTCTGGAGTCAAACATCGCATACCAAGTCGTCTGATGAGATACTTAAACCTATCCTCGACTGAGCTTTTAGTTAAACTGGTCAGATAATGGTATTCAGTTCTGACAAGAATAGTCAACAATACCTTTTAACCTGTTCCTTTTGTCATAGTGATATTTGGACATTGATGTGCATGGTACGGGATTGTTGGGAATGGATTGCACGAGATGGCTATGGCTGACTTTGAGTTCACAATACTAGGTATTTTTTCAAAGTGAAAGCCATAATATGCTGGAGCATGAGTTCTTAACCATAGGATCTTGAGCGCAACACGCAAGATAATGGGACACACATGTGGCTTTCTGGCTGAAGACAATTGAAGTGCATGTTCCTGCTTTCATTGGACGCCAGCTGGACTAACTTATCACCTCCTAGAAATTGTATGCCACCGATTGTGCTCTTACGTGAATCGAGACAGCCCACGTGATCCGAATCTGAAAAAGCTGTTAGTTCGAAACCGGTGTCCTTCGGATACTAGAGTCCTATGTTAATGGTATTCTTAAGGTACCAAAAGATCCGCTTAACCGCAGTGAGATTTTTCTCAGTCGGTTTTGCTTGATAGCGAGCACAATAACATGTAGCATGTACAATATCTGGTCTACTTGCTGTTAGGTACATGAGTGCTCCGACCATACTACGATATTTTGTTTGGTCAATCGGAGTTCCACTCAAGTCAGCATCTAGGATGTTTCGTAGCTATTTGGTTATTTGTACAATTTGTTTCAACATGAGGTCCATACCATGTTTTTTAAGTACTATCTTGAGCATTCTTAGCTTGGTTTAATAAAGATACCGAGGAGGGGGATTTGGTGAATCTGAATTCCTAAAAATGGAAAAAAAAAAAAAAAAAAAAAAATAAAAAAAAAAAAAGAATTTCAGCTCCCTCATCATAGACATTTCAAACTTGTTGTGCATTAGTTTTTCAAACCTTTTTGAAAGTTTTGGGTTTGTAGAACCAAAAATAATGTCATCAATAAATTTGCACAAGAAGATGTTTTCCTTTTTTTAGTAATGAACAGAGTTTGATCAATAGAACCTTTAGAGAACCCTTTGGATACCAGGAAGTTGGAGAGTTCATCATACCACGCCTTTAGAACTTGTTTGAGTCTATATAATGCCTTTTCGAGATGATAGACTTTGTCAAGGTGATGTGGGTCTACGAATCCATCTGGCTGATTGACGTACACTTCTTCCTTCAGAGGACCGTTAAGAAACGTTGTTTTGACGTCCATCTGGTATATAAGAAATGACTTGTGTGCAGCATACACAACGAATAACCGGACAGCTTCCAATCGAGCGACTGGAGCAAATGACTCTTTGAAGTCGATTCCTTCCTGCTGGTTGTATCCCTTAGCTACAAGACGAGCTTTGTTGCGAATTACAATGTTCTCCTCATCACGTTTGTTTTTCCAAAGCACTTCCATGTTTAATTTACATTCCTTGGTACGAGTGGTCTGTGAACTGTTCCCTTAACATCTAATTGATCAAACTGGTGAAGTTCTTCCTGCATCGCTTCAATCTATGCAGAATCAGCCATGACTTCTTTGATGTTTTTTAGTTCGGTTCGACTCACGGTTACACATCTCGCCATATGTTTCTAGCTGACGTCTTGTTCTAATTGACTGAGAAGGATTTCCAATGACTTGTTCTAACGGATGATCTTTTGTCCAACGATGTTCAGAAGGATGTTGTTGATAGAATGTATGCATTTTGATGAGTCAACATAACGAGAAGATGTATCCCCTTGTTCTTGTACCAGTGTACTAAAGATGTTGATAAATTCGTCTTCTTCGACTTGTGCATGTTCTTTATTGGTTTCTTCTTGAATAATGTTATCATTGGCAGTGACAGTTGGTGCTTGAGTCGGTGCTTGATTTGTAGTTTCAGGTGTTGTTTGAGTGTTTAATGGAGGAATATTTGCAGTAACGGTTGTTGAAGTAGAAAGGCAGACCGTTGCCAAATATGGACAAACCTCCTTATGTACTTGCTTTTGTTTTCTTGCTAATTTTTGACAAACAAACAAAGTTTAGTACTAGTTTACTCCAAACCGCTACTAAGAAGTTCTTAAGCTTAAAAATATGTAAAAAAGGCCACGAAATAAGCTATATCAACACGAAATAAGCTACTTTTCTACTCAATAAGCTACGGATTCTAAAACAAAGTTAATATCTCTATAGTAAAGCATTAAGGTATGAAGCTTTAAGGTTTTGAGAGAGCAAAAACATGAAAACTACATGAACTTCTAAGCTTAAAACATCAACTAAGCTACGAATAAGCCAAGACCCTTATAGCCGTGGGCTTATTAGCTTATAAATAAGCCACAAAATGAAATAAACCACGAATCAAACACACCAATACCCCCTGGCTCTTGATACCACTTGTTATCCCATTTACTAATCCATTAGAACTATGATAAGCTAACCAAATAAGCACAAATAAGCTCTTAAGAGCCAAATAGTAAAAGAAAAGAGAAAGAAGGGTAAGTGAGAGAAAGTAGAGAGAAGTTAGAGAGAATGGTTGAATGCTTGCATAAAATGAAGTCCAACACCCTCCTAACATGCTAGGAGGGTCATATATATACCCTTGACCATCAATATGGCGTATGGGCTTAATACTTGGGCCGGGCTTGGCTTATCTTGGGCTTTGAGCCCGAAACACACAATATTAGCTTAAATCCAAGCCCGTTAATCCCGCCTAGCCTATTACATTACAAGACTTCCTTTGACTTAATAAGACTGATAACATTATTGTTTGACTTTAATTATATATTTATGGCTAACAAAAAGAAAACAAGTAAGAAAAACTGGTACTCCCCTAGTTTGCTCAATAATTGTAACATTCCGTATTTTCAGGTCATTTACAACGTCATATATTTTACTAATAATTTTTTTTTCGTATGCATTTACTTTTAATTATAATAGTTAAGTTAAATCGCGTAAGCTATAAATTATCAATTAATATAAACGTACACCAAACGAATTAAAATTTTCGTCAAGCAAGCAATATATTATTTTTACGAAAGTAATAATCAACTTTTTATATTTATTTTTATCGGTTACATTATTTTGGTTAACGTTTCGCAATTAAACTACGATTAGACATTCTCGGAACCACACTTTAATTTATCTACGCCTTAAATCAAATACCCACATTTATACCCAATACATAAAAGTTACAAAAATATATCATATATAGCATATATATGCCGAAATTAGTGCAATTTATACAAGGTTATATAAGAAAAATCTTACAACTTGGTCAAATGTACCTCATTTGCATTAATACTTAGCCATTCCATGTTGGTTTGACCAAAGACACAAAAACTTGAATCCCTAAAACCCTCCCATTGTCCCCTTGACCGAATTTCCCCCCCTTTGACCATTGACCCTTCTTGAGAAAGTTTTGACCAATACTTATCCTATATATACATATATACTAGTGATTCAAGCATAAACACTTAGTAAAATTTTTATTTTTTCACAAAACTCAACACTCTTTCTCTCCTTAAGGCTCACGGCAATACAAACCCCTTTTACTTAATCCATTACAAATTTTTCTTCACATATTCAAGCCATACCATCATTACTAAGATATACTAAGGTGTTTGCAAGCCTTGGTTAACTTTTTGATGTATTGAACAAAGATCGTAAGATTAAAGGTTTTATTTAACCTAATCTAGGGTTTCATAAATTTAAGCTTGTTTTTATATCTATGCAAGGGTTTAAGTTCAACTTTGTTCCATCACACTACAATCTCATTTAAGGTTATTAAAATACCTTTTCATGTCTTTACTTTATTCATTTTTATGTGTTTACATGTTCTATATAACTAAATCACCATTTGGATTCCTTAAAAAAAAACTGAAAATGGAGTTATCAAAGTCACACCGAGTTTCTGTCCAAATTCGTGGTATGTAAATAAACATATTAATTTATATTTTTATAAAATTCTACACATCATGACCGATTCAAAAAGATTAGAAACTCGAAAAAGGATTTATAACGAAATGAAGAAGATACATAGTTTACGGTGTTATACGGTTATTTAATTTTTATAAAACTAATTTTATAAAATTTACTGTTAACATCTGATAATTTTTTGGAAATTATTTATAAACTTTTAATTACGAAGTCGTAATAGAAAAGAATCACTAAAAACGGAGTTAAAACGAGTAAGATACGACGTTTCAAAGTTATCGAACATTATATATTATATAGCTGAAAATCTTGTGCACGCTTTCAGCAAGCTGCTGGAAGCTCATTTTCGAGGGCCTTGGGTCTGTTTGAGTCGAAATGTACAAAACTACTAAGTTGTTCGGAACGGCTTCTTACTTAAACCTGCCGATTTTGCATAATTGTTCGTATGTTTAATTTTGAATAGACACTATTTCCTGAGATGACTAGTGTTGGTCGTTTTTTTTGTATAACATTTTTGCGAAATAACATTTTGGAATCACTTAATATATTTATACTTGTTTTGAACTTTAATAAATAATGTTATTTTACATGTATAATGAGTATTTAATACTAGACTATGATTTCGTCCTCTTACGTCTATCATATGACGTCTTACTATTTACCTTATATCGGTCTGTTATATAAATATTGATCATTCTGATTTTCGTGTACTTCCTGATTTCTCATTTTACTCCCTTGAGCGTCAATGCTGGCATTATATAAGGATACCTATATATATGGCTTATTTTCTTTTGATCTCCTATGATTAACTCCGAAGCATTTACGCGACTTCACTTTATTCCCTTTTGATGATATCGAAAATTCGGCATATTTTGTAAATTCTACTAGTTACTTTACCATTCGACTCCGAGTTGGAACACTCTTCTTATGCTTTTGAATCGCATTTGTTTTTGTAATCCTTCGTTTGAAGCATTAAGTTGATTGGGTGTACGACAATTAACTTGTCACCTCATACGTGTCACCGTGGAGCACCTACCTTTAGAACACGACTCCTTAAGTTCCTTTTTGTTGATTGAATAATTCTTTACGTTCATTTTCTTTAACTGCTTCTGCGTTCGTTCGGATATTCTTTATACTTGCTATTATCTATCGCTTTACAAACAATCTCGATGTCAACCTATAAACCATTTTGTTGTCACCCTATGAGCTACTTCACGTTCATTTATGAAGATTTTATTACGTTATAAAACTATTTGATAACCATTTCGTACACACACTATTTTGACGAAAATTGCATTTCTTCCGTTGGCCCTCATATTTACATAGCCTACATCACCTATGATATTTGGTGCATAGACTGATTATTATTTTCATTCAGGAAGAACCATGTCATGCTGAGAGGTAGTCACTTAAAACCTACAACCTCTTCATCAACACAATTACGGGAGAAATATTCCGAATTCTTTTCACTAAACCCGTTCCTTCTTAAGGTGTTGCAAACTGAGCCTTGAGGGACAAGGCTCTTCTCTCGGAGGAGGGACTGTAACATTCCGTTCTATTGTCAGGTCATTATAACGTCATATATTTTACTAATATTTTTTTTTCGTATGCATTTACTTTTAATTATAATAGTTAAGTTAAATCGCGTAAGCTATAAATTATCAAATTATATAATCGTACCAAACGAATTAAATTTGCTGTCTAGGCAAGCAATATATTATTTTTACGAAAGTAATAATCAACTTTTTATATTTATTTTTATCGGTTACATAAATTGGTTACGTTTCGCAATTTAATACGATTAGACATTCTCGGAACCACTAAAATTTATCTACGCTTCAACAAATACCCACATTTATACCCAATACATAAAAGTTACAAAAATATATCATATATAGCATATATGTGCCAAAATTAGTGCAATTTATACAAGGTTTTTATAATGAAAAAATCTTACCAACTTGGTCTAATGTATCTATTAGCATTAATACTTAGCCAATTCCATGTTGGTTTGACCAAGACACAAAAACTTGATCCCTTAAAAACCCTCCCTCATTGTCCCCTTGACCGAATTTCCCCCCCCTTGACCATTGACCCTTCTTGAGAAAGTTTTGACCAATACTTATCCTATATATACATGTATACTAGTGATTCAAGCATAAACACTTAGTAAAATTTTCACAAAACTCCTCTCTTTCTCTCCTTAAGCTCACGGCAAACAAACCCCCTTTACATAATCCATACAAATTTTTCTTCAACATATTCAAGCCATCACACATCATTTCTAAGATATACTAAGGTGTTTGCAAGCCTTTTGGTTAACATTTGACAAGTATTGAAGCAAAGAAAGTAAGATTAAGGTTTATAACCTAATCTAGGGTTTTCATAATTTCAAGCTTTGGTTTTATATCTAAACAAGGGTTTAGATACTTTGGTTCATCACACTACATCTCATTAAGGTTATCTAAAAACCTTTCATGTCTTTACTTTATTCATTTTTATGTGTTTACATGTTCTATATAACTAAATCACCATTTAGGATTTTAAAATGGAGTTATCAAAGTCACACCAAGTTTCTGTCCAAAATTCGTGTAAATAACATATTATTTTATATTTTTATAAAATTTTACACATCATGACGATTCCAAAAAGATAAGAAACTCGAAAAACGGATTTATAACGAAGAAGATACATAGTTTACGAGTTATACGTTAATTAAACTTTTATAAAACTAATTTTATAAAATTTACTGTTCACAACAGATACATTTTTGGAAAATAATTGTAAAACTTTTAATTACGAAGACGTACTCGAAAGAATCACTAAAAACGGAGTTAAAACGAGTAAGATACGACGTTTCAAAGTTATCGAACATTATATATATAAGCTGAAAAACTATGCACGCTTCAGCAGCTGCTGAAGCTCATTTTCGAGGGCCTTCGGGTCTGATTGAGTCGAAAGGTAAAACTACAAAGTTGTTCGGAACGACATTTTACATAAACCTGCCGATTTTCATAATTTTCGGATGTATATTTTGTAAACTAGACACTATTTCCTGAGATGAATGTGTTGGTTCGTTTTTTTTTTATTAAATTTTTGAAGAAAATTTTGGAATTCAACTTAAATAAAATGTCAAATATCGATAACCCGTCTTAATACGAAAAGATGGGCATAAGAAACGCGAGAATCGGGCTTAAAACGCAAAAGTTATGCTAGTTTTACTAAAACGGTAATTATAAACGTTTTAACTTATTAAACACAATTTTACCAAAACCATTAGTTGGTGATTGAGCTATATAGAATATTATGTGGTTATCAAAGTACTATATTACTAGGGAGTTTCATAATGAGGCCTCTTCGGGGTGGCGTATCGACGAGTTGTTGGATTTACGATTTAAAGTGTCCTAGCTCCTCATACGTTCACTACACGACCTCTTAATTATGATAGCCCGAACGATAGTATGATGAGCTATACGACCTATAAATAATCAAAGTGTTTAGTACTTATACGACCTATATTGGATTAGGTTGCCTTCGGATTCCTTCGTGACGCATTTTCTATTTTGAATACTTGTTGATTTCCATTCACTCAAGGTGAGTTCATAGTCTCGCATTTCAATCTTTTCAATGTTTTATAAACCCGCGAGGGGAATACATGCTCGTTTACAAACTTGTATATTTTACTACAGTACAATTACCTTTCAATACTTTGTGAGTTCATAGCCCCACCTTTTCTCTTTTAATGGTTTTCTTAAACTGTTTTCGGGGTGAGAATACGTGCTCGTTTTACTACATAAACTTATTGATTTCTATACGTAAGCGTTACATGATTATTTTTACTAAGTTTGATTTGTTTACTACATGATTTGAGATCGTGAATACCTATATTTGAAACCGTGAATTTTAGACATGATTGTTTTACTACGGACACAAGTGTTTACAAAGTGTATGCTATCCAGATTACTGCCTGAATATTATTGCTAAGTTACCTTATTGCCGTGAAGTCCCTACTTATCATGAACCGTTAATTGCTATTGTAGTAAGCGCGAGTGTTGTGGATAGATCTATCGGGATTGACAATCCCCACCTTACTTGGGTCACTAGTTTGATCGGGTGCATTTAACATTGAGAGGTGTTAGGTTGTTGGCAAGCATCCTATATTCTGATTGGGGCACAAATCTAGTTAAGGCTTCGGGGTCATGAGCTTAGTGCAATAATACCTGTTATATATTTAGACTTGGTGAATGTGTTTCCCTTGTCTACCTTACTTGTTTTGGACTTCGGAATACGTACTTAGTCCACCCTTACTTAAGTCTTGTGGTCCACTTCTAAATACTTTTTGATTTGCTGAATCACTACTTGGATTTCAGAAATAACACTTTGGAATATCGTAACGCTTCTTTTTCTACTGAAATATTACTTAAATTATTTCAACACTGCTTTTACTTAAACATATGAATTCACCAACATTATTGTTGACATTTTTGCATGTATTTTCTCAGGTTATTATTTGCTAGTGGAGCATTAGGAGCATCTGAGTCGCGCGGATATGTTTTTGAAGGCTTAATAACTTGTATTCCATTCGACAAACGTTTTAAAAAAAATGTTTCTATTGTATTATAAATGGGATCCTTTGTAAACTCTGATTTTAATATAACGAATGTGAAATTTATTTAAACGTCTCTTTTGAGGTCGTTTTCTGTGACTTGTGCGTATGGACTATGAAGTAGCACCCTATTGTTATCATTCCGCTGCTACCAGAATTTGGGGGTGTTACAGATGGTATCAGAGCTCAGGTCATAGAGAACTAGGTCGTTTTCAAAACCTAGACTATGACCACGTTTTTCAAAATATAGAGTCTCTCTTTGTTTTATCCGATATCCGCGTGCGCTTGCTCTCAGGTAACTTATATGCTCTCTTTTGCATCCCTACTACTATTACATGGATAAGGAGTATTTATTCACTCCGTCATGATGATCATCATCATCAACGGTCGCTCGTTTTGCTAGGTCTACCCCAACCGATGTGTTTCTCTCACGCGGTCGATGTATAATTCGTTTTAAGCATTTTACATCTTTGTTGTATTTCCTATATTTTTGCATTTTGTTGTATATAAACCCGGAAATAATAGGACCCTGATTGCATAGGATTTCGCGTTGTGTATTTATGCTTCATCCTTCCCGTTATGAACCATATATTACTATGTACCCCACCTGCTATGTACCCCACCTCGCATCTTGGTATGATCCAATGTTATTACTTGATAAATTTTAGAAGCATTTTGTATTTCCATTTTCGTAGAAAAGGCGTTTATTGATTGAAAAGAATTTCGGACTGACAAAATGTCGAGTAGTGAGAGAAAGAATTGAATTTGGTGGGGTTTACTGTTTCTCATCTGAAACATGATATGTGGGTTTTTCGAAATGATTCTTCAAGTTTCATAGTGTTCATCGGAAATAGTTTCCCTATCTCCGTTTCCTGAGCACATGATTGTATTCTTCGTTTGTTGGGCAATGGGTATACTTGTTTTGCACTTAGCAGTATTTTCTATAGTATCATTTTATTGGCGTATTAAGATGTTTGTCATATGACTTTAAAATATCAACTATATGGTTCCTCCTATACTGGGTAACTGTACTCAAGAGCATTTTAGGACAGAATTGTTACTTCATTTATTATTTTATGAAAGCAAGGTACAAGTTTTCATCAATTTCTCTACTTAGATGTCTCTTCATAAACTGGGATACAATGTTATAGCAAGTCTGGCTGTTTTGCTTATAGGCCTAGGCGGGCTAGAATTTTCTGAATTTGTTCATGATCCTCAGCACGTCTGCTCTCGGCATCATCTGCCCTTATCTGTAATAATGAAATCTCATTCTCTGCAGCGGCGAGAGAATCTTGTAATTCAGATATTAGGAGCTCTTTGTCTTCGGTATCTGCTCGAAGAGTGTCAATTTCCACCTCTATGTCCTCCAGTCTGGCCGTCACATCTTCTGGGTTGAGTTCTGATGTCTCAGATGCTGGTTTACCGTCAGAGAAAGTAGTAGCATCTGGGTAAAATGGTAATGATGGTGATCTACTTCTCTTTCGAGATGGTCCAGGTGCTGGTGATATTAGTATAGGAATATTGTAGTTATTAATTTCTTAGGAGGGTTCACGCCATGTAGCAGGGGTCAAAGTTAATTCTAGTTCAGGTAATTGGGTTGCCTAAGAGGTTGACGAGTCAAGTCTTTTTGCAATGGAGTGTTCCGTGGCAGCTTCCTGTTCTGGGGAGTTGTCAGGCACGTTGCTGGAAAGTGATTGAGACATTTCTCGAATACACCCTGCATACGACAGAATAGAGTTTCTACTTCTTATATCCATATTTGGGGTAGAGATTACCTTATGGGTGCCATCTATTTTTGAGATAAGATTCATTGTATGCTTGGAATGGTTATGCATACTATGTCTCGAGGTTATGTCTAGGAGTGTTGGATTTAAGCATTGGTATGTTTCTTGTTCGTTTGGGAAATTTACTCGCAATTATTAGTGGTATCCTTATGTTAAGACCTAAGCCAGTGACCGAAAAGTGTGGTAGGGTTTCGGACAATAGATACATATCCGTAGAGCTCATATTATTCTTGGCTCAGGAGCTGACGTAAACCTTCATGCTACCGGTTTCTTTTTGCAGCCTTGACTGTTATTTGGGGCTATCGTCTCTTACTTTTACCGAGCGTGTTTTAATGAATTTGTTGTTCATGTTCCCAAATGATGCGACATTCGTCAATTATTGGTGTACTCAAGCGGCACATGCTTTTTGGTAGATTTTTATATACTTTGAAATACTTTTAAGTGTATACCGACATAGTAGATAGTAGTATATGTATTTCACAAAGGTCGCTAATAGGAATCTTCGCGTAGTGAAGTAGTGAGTGGGTGATTAGCAAGGTACCCGAAGTGTTTATGTAGGTAACTCTCATAAAATGAGATAGTAAGGATGTAATTACTGATGAACTCCATAATATTATGTAAATGACTCTTCGTAGTATGATATTGGTTATAGGGTTAATCATTTGGTGAGAGTCATGGTAGTTTCATTGCGCTAGGATGATACAAATGCGTAATCCACAAGATGTGTTACTCCAAGATGGTGAATGATAATGTGTAGTCTAATGAAACATGTCTTCCATGATAGACAAGTGGTAATTTAGTTATTTAATGATATCGCGCCAGGCAGTTTTTAACTTAGGAAGTAGATAGTAATAGATAATGCGTATGCTATTCTGATATGTCCTTAAAAGCCAGTTATAGTCTAGAGTTACTAATGCAACCTAGTTCTCTATAACCAAGTGGCTTTGATACCAATCTGTCACACCCCCAAATTCACTGCATCGAAAGGCTAGATTTGGGGTTTGTGACTTCATAGCGTGAAGAGGACTTGATACGAGAGATAGACCTCTACATGACAATATACCAATGCAAACTCTACACATTCCATGAAATAGAACACCTGAGAAAAACATTGCTAAAGTGTCAACCTAAAGTTGGTGAGTTCATAGGTTTTGTTATTTGGGTGATATAGAGGAATAGGTTTGTTGTTTGATATAGTGTATGACAAAGATCCTTATAAACATAGCAGAAATATTAGTAATTATATATCACAAATGATAGTATTTACTATTGTCTAAGACTTTCTTTGTCAATCGAAAGCGTAAACATGTATCATCAAAGATAAGCCATTCAGATGTTAAACCTGCGACTCGTAACTGACTCAAATGTAAATGTGTTTGAGACTAACTTCAGTCCAAGAAAACAAGGATGTAATCAATAGATCTATCCATAACATGAACTGGCATACAAGTAATTAACGGTTCATGTAAATTAGGCAGTGGCAGGTCTGGGGTCGAATACGGACTTAGACCGTAGTAAATCAGTAATTGGTACTTGTGTTCAATGTTTAAAAATAAGCAATGTTCACCAAAAGATGATTGAAAAGTAAATAAGGGCTATGAAGAACTCATTGTTAGTTAATCTGGTATTAAATAATGAATTAAGGACGCCTGAGAGAGAGAGATGAGATGATCAAACCTAAATTCTGGACGCTTATGCGTTTATATTTAAACTCATGTAAGAAATGAATTATGCAAATGGGTCTAAAAGGATTTGATTTGTGAGATAACGTTTTCTTATGTTTAAAATGTTATTTGAGTTGGCTTAGGGATGACTTTACAACTATAAAGTATTATACAGAAATTGATGTTATTAAGCGTTGTAACTTATATTTACAAGTCATGTGATTTAAATTAAGAAAATATAAATTAGTTGAAAAGTTAATAAGTTTATATGTTTATTAAGCTGTTTATTTTTTAATGTAAGTGTTAATTAATTTGTTTAGTATAGTTTATATTATCAAGTTGTTGATGTTTAAAATTATTTATAAGATGATTTTTAACACATTATTATCTAGAGACAAACTAGAGGAATTGTTTTATTTTAAATTAAGCAATTGCACAATTAAACTTTTAAAAGTTATATGAGTTTATTTAATCAATGACTTTCCTCGCTCGCAGATAGAGATGAGAGAGAGAGAGAATATACAATTTTTTCATATTTAATTCTTTAATTTATAACTTTTCATGTTAAACTAAAAGATAAACTGTATATTTTTTTAGTTTTTAAATAAGTTTTAAAAGCGTGTGTTAAAGTTTTTTTATAGGTTTCCTCCGCGCTCTCCCGTCTCGCGCCTCTACAACTCTCTCAGATATAGAGAATCAATAAAATGGTCATTTAAATTTTTACATTATTAAATAAATTGGCGTCGCAAATGGTATTTACCAACATATGGGTTCGGCTTAGCCAACTCAAGAGCTCGAATGCAAAGAATCTATACTTTCTATGCCTAATATAATGTGGTGAATGAATTATATGCAATTAGCTGGTTAGAAAGAATCATATGCATTTATCTTTATAATTTACAAAAACCACTTGGCCTACTATGTTTCTTTTCTGTTTTGCAGCCCAAACATAAGCAGTGGGTTTTGCCCTACCATGTTGTGTTTTCATTTGCTAATATAGTTCTATTTGATATCATATGTTTTATTCATATGTATGATCCATAGTAATAGTTAGCCACGAGATGTCAAATGAAGAGGTGAGGATGCACATCCTTTTAGAGTTCTACAGCCCACGGTAGGAAAGCCTGTTTGGCTGTTGAATGCATAAGTGGCATATAAGTGAGAGAGAAGTGTGACGTTTGTGAAATACAGGCTTTGGTGGCGGAACGAGTCAAATGATCGGGTCCCTTTTAGGGGTTGTGAGTGCACTGTGAGCCAATGGCTCGTTTGTTTGTTCGTGTGAACTGTTTATGCTAAGTCATGTATAAGGTTTACAATCAAGGTTTATGGCTTAAGTAAAAACCAAGGTTATTTTATACGCATTTGAGCAAGTTTACGCATTACGTTTAAAGTTTATGAAATTCACTTTTGTTAGTATTTGTTTTGGGAGAGGTTAGGTCACAAGTTTTTCTTTGTTTTGATATTATGCATGTTGTGCCGAATGATGGCACTCAGGCTGAATCTAAGGACCGTGGTTGAAGCGTGCTCTCAAGAAAAAACGCGTTATTAAAGGGAAGGGGTTTGTCAAATACGGTAGTAAATGGCTAATGTAAACCTTTAGATCTTACTCAGGGACGAATATACCAAGGGTCAAGTTTGCTAGTTGAGGAAAGGTGACGGTGGTTTATAAGAGGTTGAATCTTTGGCTTTTCTTTTCAAACGCGTTGGTGAATAAACGAAACTAATGACAGGACACTTAATTTCTTTATTGTAACGAATTGTTGTTAGAAAGGGAGTGTATGGCATCTCTTTTAAAACAAAATTAATTAGGATTAGATTTTCATATGTGTGATTGGTATAATTTGTAAAATATTGGAAATTAATAATGAAAATGATTTTGATACTATTGATTACATGGATATATTAGGATCCTAAATGTTATTTTTGAAATTATTGGATCAGATGAAGGAATGTAGATGTGAAGTTTGAAAAAATATATATACAAGTAGTACGAGAGAGGAGATATGAGATAGATTTCATTGAGTTTTTGTCGTAATTTACTTTTCCTATTATATTTTTTTTGCATCCTTAATTGTTTATGACTTTCCTTTTGTAAATTTTTGATGAGAACAGTTTCGACGTATGTGCATCGTCTAGTATGTGATAGTTTTCAAAAGAAAGGAATGGGTGGGGCAATAGGTAAGTATTCATAATGATGGTGTTTTTAACATTACTAGTTATTTTTTTATTTTTTTATTTTTTTTCGACCAGGAGCAATGCATGACGATCATAGAATGACTTCTTGTTGAAATTAACGGTAAAATTTGCAAACTTGCAGCACATAACTTTTACTTAAATGAAAAGAGAAATCTAAATTTTTACGGGGTGCCACAGGTTTGTGGAGTGAGTGGGGGAGCAGGGTAAGGTATATAAGGGTGTGGTGAGGTAGATTGTGAGGGCGAGTGTTTGGATGGGGTATGTGTTGTTTGAAATGGGAATTTGTCTTCATCAAATAAGACATTTTTGTTCATGATGGTTTTGTGTGTCTTAGGATCATAGAGTAGGTAGCCTTTTTGGTTGTTTGGATAGCCTAGTAGGATTGTAGGTGTTGCTTTGGCATCAAATTTATTTGTGGTATGATGATATGCATAAGCTAAGCAACATATGGTTCTCATGTGATCAAGGACTGATGGTGTATTATGAAGTAATTCATAGGGACTTTTGTTGTTAAGAACTGGTGTGGGTATTCTGTTTATGATGTAAGTTAAGGCTAAAAGATTGTACCTCCAAAAATGGATAGGAAAGTAAGCTTGGAAGTGAATAGATCTTGCCATTTCAAGTAAGTGTATGTACTTCCTTTTAACTCTGGCATTTTGTTGAGGTGTATAAGGACATGATGTTTGATGTGTAATTCCATGGTTTTGAAAGTAAGTTGTGAAGAGTGAATTAATGAATTCAGTGCCATTGTCACTCCTAATTGTTTTTATGACAGCTTGAAATTGTGTCTTAACAAACTTGTGGAAAATTTGAAAGGTGAAATACACATGATGTTTACTAGGTAACAAGTAAGTCTAAGTTGCTCTTGAAAAATCATCTACTATTCTAAGAAAGTAAGTACATGTATTGATTATGGGATGTATGTAAGGACCCCATACATCTAGATGAAGAAGTTCAAATGGTGATTTTACATGAGAAGCACTAGTAGGAAAAGGTATAACATGATGCTTAGCTAAAGGAAAAACTGTACAATAGTTTTCTGAATTACATGAAGAAAGAGAGATGTTTTTTTATTTTTCTTGATAGTTTGAAGTAGAGTGTGACCCAGTCTTGTATGCCAGAGGTGTGAGTTTTTTATTGATGCCAAAATAGTTGAAGGAGCTACAGTGGGAGTTATGGTTAAGGGTAAGAGGTAAAGTCTACCATGAAGGGTGCCAAAAGTAGTACTCCTGTCATGGCCCTGAAACATAAATTTGTCATGAGTAAAGGTGACTGGGAAAATGCTTTTGTGTAGTAGCTTGCTGATTGATATGAGATTGTAGGTGAAAGAGGGTATGTAAAACACTTCATGGATGGTGAGTTTTGAGTTAAGATGTATTGAACCAGTGTAGTGTACTTGGGTGGATTGGCCATTTGGTAAGTATACAGTTATTGGTGTAGTGAGTTTTGTGATGTTATGCATTATGCTTAGTGATATGCGGATGTGGTCAGTTGCACCACTCTTAACTATCCATATGAAACAGGATTTGGTGATATTAGAAGCAATGAATGAGTGCATTTTAGAAATAGAATTAAAAGTATGAATACCAGTTATCTTTGTGGGAATTTTAACATTGTTGCTGAAAGAAAGTATACATGCCACATGAGGTGCCATACAAGGGAATTCAGTCTGTGCATTTTGCATCGTCATAAGAACTTGATTCAGTTGATTTTGTAGTTGATCTATTCTAGCATAGCATGAACTTGAACTACTACAATACTTGGTGAGGCTGATGTGGAGCACTGATCAAGTGGAGTAAGTGGTTGAGATGAAGTGTTAGTTGGTTGCAATGTCTCTCCTACTACCATGTGTACTGATCTTCCTCCCTTGTTTGGTGGTGTTCCCTTTTGAGATGGTGGTTGATATTTGTTATGTAGCGGATGACCAGGAGGGTATCCAAGCAGCTTATAGCATTCTTCTTTCGGATTTCCTTCTTTTTTTGAAATAAGCATAGCAAATTCCCTTTCTAAAATTGTTTCTTCTTTGAGTAGGAGTGTTTGGAACAATGCTGTTTTTTATTGTTATTTTTATGTGGTGGTGTGTAGGTGTTCCTGAATGAGTTGAGTGCTATTGGGGTGGTGGTAGAATGATGTTTG
>BQNB010112652.1:5273-22107 GCA_026074375.1 Tanacetum coccineum | reverse complement strand
TAAGAGTAAAGCAAAAATGGAAAAATACTATAATGCAAAAGTTCGAAATACAAGCTTCAAACCAGGAGATCTCGTATACCGTAACAACGATGTAAGTCGAGTGAAAGACACAGGGAAGTTAGGCCCCAAGTGGGGAGGACCATACGAGGTAACGGAAGCACTTGGAAAGGGAGCATACAAGTTAAGGGACCGTGACAGAAAGCATCTTCCGCGGACTTGGAATATCTACAACCTCAAGAAGTGTTACGTGCACAAGATGTAAGCAATTCACCCATGCGGACTCCGCAGTGGGGATAATGCACTTCAATTTATGTTATCTTATGCATTGTACTGTCTTTTGAAATTTTAATAAAAAGTGAAGCCTAGCTACCTTCACAAATTTTGTTTTAAACTTTTTTTCATTTTTTACTTTGCAAAGTTATTTTGTATGTGATTAAGACACGCACACTAGGGCATGACCCAATAAACGTTATTTCGCATAACAAAAGGATGAGTAACCTCAAAATTAACTCAATTATACATAAGAGGTATTGCAAACCCAATATAGGGAGAATAACCCACAAATATTCAAACAAAGACTATCAGAATGAATATATCATAACATTAAGATAGCAAGGTCAAGGTTAAACACTGAGACATTAAAAATTATGCAAGTATAAGTTGCCGCATACAAAAAGGTCAACAAGCAACCGCGGCACTCAAAACGGATAAAAACACTTAGAAAAATTATTCATACATAAGAGGCTATAACAAAAAGGTCGCATGCGACCAAGCCTAGGAATTATACAAGCTACTAAGAGATGTCTAGCTCCGCATCCTCAACATTAGGGAAAGGGTTAACATCCACATCTGCACCTGTCTGCCCATCCGCACCGGTATCTTCTTGACCATTTACATGAACATCATAGTCATCTGTGGAAATAGGAGGAATGGAGCTTGTAGAAGCAAAAGTAACGGATAAGGCCATGGTAGTCTCGGGAATAGTACCGGAGGTACCCTCTATACCTTCCAAAGCAGCGGAGGATAAAGGCTCAACTACAGGAACAAACACGTCACGAAGGGCTGACCTATGATTAGCAATATTGTCCATGATTTTTTGAACTCGGTTACGGGAAACATCCAGGGAAAATAACAGGGAGGTGGCACCAATGACAGTTCGGTCCGGTGAATGATGGATGGGGACCAACAATTGGTCAACATGAGGTTGAGACTCATCTAAACCAAGTCTTTCAGCAAGAGGTTCGTCCAGACGAAGAATGTTCATTAAAGTCTCGGTGCTCGCATCCTTGTTAGACCTCAGCTCAGCTAGCAAGGAAAAGTTCACATCCTGAAGCTCTTGCTAAGCAAAAATGTAATCGCTTTTCGCGGAAGGATTGAACGCAACAATGTCTGTCAAGATCCTACCCTCTTGACCATGAGTAATTCCAGTGGCTAGCCCATCTTGCATGCCTTTCTCAATAGCCTTGCTGATAGCTGCTCCAAGGGCAGACAGATACTCTGGCGAATGTAGACACTTAACAATAGCAAGCTTCACCCCATAGGTAAGAAGCCACCTACGGCCAACGATGGTAGTCAGAAGTTGAGATAGAATTTTTCCTCCAAATGAAGCGCTATCTCAACAAAATCAACGTACAACTTCTCGAATTTATCATTCATAACTCTTATCTGCTCATCTTGTAATTCCTCAAGCTTACCTATACAGTTCTCATACGCTGCGACTTTCTCTTGAAGCCCAGCAGAGGAAGTCTCCAGTTCATGCACCTGTAATCATACGAAAGCATTTTAGAAAAGGAAAAGAAAAAAGAGAGAGAAAAAAACCCAAATGTAAAGACACATACCTGATCAACAAGGTTGTCATTCTAAGACTTAATGGAAGTCACCATAGCATCCAAATTAGCAGCCTCTTGCTCCCTAACTTTCACTAAAGCCACAAGATCAGCCACCTTCACATCAAGCTCACTCTTCTCCTTCTCTAGGGTGGTGTTGTAATCCTTCAAAACTCTCACTTCACCTTGTAGGGATTTCTTAATAGCCTCAAACTTAGAGGCTTCGGCACGGAGACGGATAGCCTCCGCGACTTCCGCTTCCTTCACAAGCAACTGTGCCTTGAGACTCTTAATTTCCGCATCCCTGGCCTTCAGCAAAGAACTTTCCCCTCCATAACAGAATTTAATCTCCTCCTCTCTCTAATAGTGTACTCCGCACGCATCCTCACTTCAGCACTGAGGGACATTTGGCGAGCAGCCCCTACATTAAACTTCATGAAAAGTTGGTCATGATCCATCCCGCGGATTGACGCAAAGAACTTAGGGGGAGCAAATTCATCCACTATCTCGCGGCAAGTACAGCCGTCATCCAGGCGAGAGCCATTGGTTACACTCCACTGAGGTACATATACTTTTTAAAGATCTGTATCAGGGCTAATGACAGTGCGGATACCACCAACGATGAAGTCACTGCTAGTAAGGTCAGAAATGCCACCTATGGTATGGTCAGCTCCACCACTAGAAGAATCGCCACCAAAAACAGAAGACCCAACAAATTTTTCTTTAACAGTTGTAGCAGAATCAACTGTAGAAGTAACGGTAGTGGCCACTGTCATCAACGGAATAGAAGGCCTGGCAAAAGAATCAACTTCAGCTTCCGCAATATTAGCACCTGAATGGTGAGAAGAATCTAAAGATATGACAAACCTTGGAGGAGCAGTAATGGTTTGAAGATTAGCCCTGGCCGTAGAGTCAGTTTGATCTTCACTCTCTCACTCTGGTGTCACGGACACAGAAGAGGTAATAAAGGGTAGGGTAGGTAAAGCCGCAATCCCAACCTCCGGATTCAACACAGCTCCAGCAAGTAACCTCTGGAGCGCGGACATAGATTTACCAGCAACAGATGGCCCAGTTGAAGTTCCGTGATCTTCCTTTAACTTCTTAGGAGGGTGTGAAGGTCCACCAGCATTAGAAACAATCATTTTCCTTTTTATTTGATGCTTTGGTTGCAGAGGAGCTACGTCTTCAACAACAGTCTCAGTAGCTTCACTAACCATCGGAATACCAACAACATGCCCACCACTCGCAGAATCACCCCGTTCCGCTAGGTTACCACTACCACCTTCATCAAATAACCTGTCAACACTTGCATCCAACTCGCTTTCAGCACGAGCAGGAGCAATGGGTAGTAGTGGAACAACACGTCCCATAGTGGTATCCAACAACTTTGGCTCACCTTCAGCACGCTGCCTCTCACCAATCCTCACCTTTGTAGGATCGGCAGTTTGGATAAAGGAGAGCAAATCCATTTCTACACAAAAAGAGACAAGAATAAAACGGTCAGCAAAAGTAATGAAAAGGCAAAACACAAGTAAGATATAACAATAAGCACCCACCCTCATTGTTATCACGCAGAAATTGGGGGTAAGTATCTTCATCCAAAGTATAGTTACGACTAATTCCTATTAAGCAAAGGAAAGGTTCCGGATACTTGTGGAAAGGAGCCGGATACGCAACAAGGGTAGCATAATGTTCCGCATTATATTGGGAAGACTTGGGAAAAGGGTCTTTTGACGCGCTTTTGCTAGTATTCCACGGAAAGGAGGCAGGACAAGCAAAAGCGTCGACCCAAAAGAAACGATCATTCCAGCTTTTCAATGAGTCTAACGGTTTGGTGTAACACACGACATCATTCCCCTGGCGTTTACTGAACGACATCCAGCCTTTGTTTTTGGAATTAACATAAAAACAACGAAACAACCCAACCGTTGGTTCAAAACCGTGAACACGGCAAAGGATCTCAAAATGAGACACTTTGGCCGCACCAATAACGGACAGTTGGGATATATGGATGTGGTAGTGTCTGAGCACATTAACAAGAAAAGTGGAAAGTGGTAATCGAAAATTGGCATACTCGAAGAATCTAGTATACACACCTATTTTGCCAGTAGGCATTTCATGAATTGTTTGGTTAGGGCTAGGCAATTGCGGATGAACTTCATCAGGAATATGATACGTTTCACAAATTTTTTTTAGAGCTTTTAGAGTAAGAACCGACTTTATATCTGTAATACTGCTCATGATAAAAGTAAGCAAAAATTGGGGCCTAACCTGAAAGCCTAAAACTCTTCAAAATAGGGCACAAAGAGAACAGATTTGAAAAGCTTGAAGAACTTTTTAACAATGGTGATTATAATTCGAGAAGATGAAAAAGGAAACAGTGAAAACCACACCAAGTATTTATACCCTCGGTATAGTAAGCGCAAGCTTTTTCCAGATGCCTCTACGTGGCTATGACCTCCGAGTCAACGGCCAAGATGAAAAGTAAAAGATAGTGATGACAGTTAAGCAGTTGGACTAACCAGTCAAATCAGTGGTGAAAGGCCACGAAGAGACCACGTCACCCATGTCCCACCTAACAAAGGTAACAAAATGTCACGAAAAGACAAGCACGGAGGACGCAAAATTACAAGGAGTACCGAAACCTGAGTCTAGTAATATCTACCGCACGCAATAACAATCGCACGCAGTAGACAAACTAGACTGGGGGGACTTGATGACGTATAATACGTGTAACAGGCCTCCGGGCCTGGATTACATAAATTATACATAGGCCCAATCTAGACCAACAAGAACAATCGCCAAAGCACAATTACCAAACTATGGCCAGATCCAACTGGCTACGGTCCGAAGACACAAGGACGGACGGTAGGTTTCCATAGGACGTTCCGCAAGTCAAGCCGGAGAAGACTGCTAGGCTAAGGCCAAATCGAAGACACGATTATAAGGGATCCTTGCCTAAACAAGGGTCCCACTTCGGCCTACTAACAGAAATGAGCAAAATATTAGGAAAACCTAATATTTGGCTCACCTATAAAAAGGGGTACTTTGACACCCCACAAGGTATGATTTTCTGACCATATTTCACACACACATACTCTGACATCCTCTGACAAATATGTTTACTTACTCTTACGTCGGAGTCCAATCGTGGGGTCCGTCCCCACGGTAAGACTAACGGTTTACCTCTCGTTGTGCAGGGAATCATCTCATTACTTGATTTAGTACAAGATCTCATCCTTGGACCCAGTCCAACAACTCCCCAGGTCCATCTACTTAACCCATTACGTATTTTGTACTAACAGATATACTTTTAACTATCACAAAGTTTTTCTATGTTTTAACTTTTGCGATTTTAATTTTCATAACAAAACTAAATTACCATATTAAATAATTTAAAACCAAAAGTCGCATGATAATCTTTTTAAATTGATAAATTTTATCAATTTTAAGAGAATATTTTATTATAAAACTAGTTTTCTAAACCCTTTTCAATAAAAGTATGAAATTTTTGATAGTGTGATTTATTATTATTTATTTATAATATTATCGTTGAAAACTTAATAAGGTTTGTTTGTAATTAATTATTCATAGGTTCTTAGTTTTTCAAATTATTGCTAACGGTCTAAAAATAATAATAAATGTGAAATGGTGCGGCTTTGGTCAATTACACCCAAAGGGGAAAACCCGATAAGATCCCGATTAGTACGGGTGCCTAGTATAGATTTTTGTTGGATAAACGACATAATTCGTGGCCATCCTGACACAAATGAGGAGCCATATCAAATTATTAATTCAAATCATCTAGAACACTTGTGGGACAAATATTCGAGTTTGACAAAGAGTCAAACTCCCCCTCAGGGGTTTTGGTTGATCGACCAAAAAAACAACTCTTTAATCCTTATATGAGAATAACGATGTATTTTCATTTCCTCGTTACTCTATTTTCATTTCGTAACTCGTTTGTCATTTCCGCTTGCATTGTTTCCTTTAGTGTGCAACGATGTGACACTTCGGCATTTATGTGAAGGCAAATGGTGAATGATCATTGTATGCTTGCACATAATCCTTTCACTTAGTGTGACAACCTAAAATTTCAGGTTTTCTTTTACCTAAAAACTTGATCGTTTTTCTTTGAGCATGTACGTACTTGCCTTAATTTATAACCGGATAGGTTATCTTGCGTACAACGAGAAACAACTTTAAACGTACCCTGACTCTAGACTAAGTTTAGTTTACATATAACAAGCATGTATGATCATCATAAGCATGTTTTATAAGTCAATTGCATTTAATTTTACGAGTTTTATGTAAAACACTTAAAACTTGCATTAAGTCTCATGCATGCATGCATTATCCACCACATTTGTATTAGATACTAGTATATACACACAATCATTCATAATTTGAAAACTAAACCCCCATACTACCCCACATCGTCTCCCACCATGACACCAACTTGTTTTCTAGTTTAACCAACTTCTTACTCCCTTGTTCCATGCCTACACATCTTGTTATCTTGCCAAGATTGAACACACACTTTCTAGTACCACTTTGATGCGCTTTCTTACTTCCATAAGTTGTGTTATATAAAGAGAAGTAACTAGCTTATTTCACACACAAAACTCACAAATTCTCTCTTCCTCTCCTCTCTAGCTCACGACACACATACAAACCACATCGGATTTTCAGAGTTTTTTTCTAAGGGTTATTGCAAGAAGAATTTGGGCAAAGATATATAACTAGGGTTTTTGTTTAGTAGTTTGGGGTTAGTTGTATCACTTGAGCATCCAATCTTCATCATACTGGTAAGCATTATTATTCTCATCTTTTTCATATATTATATATCATTTACATCATTTCCTAGCACTTATATATGCTTGTAGTATATTGATTTTTATGCAAAACTTGTTAAAACAAAACTTAATGTTGAGCAGAATTTTTAATTGACTTATATGAATGAAATGAACACTATAAAATAACCTTATGGCAAATTTCTTTTCATTTTCTATTAGTATAATCTCTTAAGTGTATTTCTGGAGTTGACCACACAATGGCTAATTTTCTAGCATTTTTAAATGATTTTTGCAAGATTAGTGGTACAAATCCAAGTTTAGAACTTTAGTCGTAATTAAGAGTGGTTTGGATAGTAGAGCCTTTGAAACTTTTTGTAGATAATATATTAACTTAAACTCAGCAAGTTAAATATACTTTAGTGGTTAAATAACGAAGGAGATATGACTAAAACAAGATAGGTAAAGTTTTTTAGAAATTTCTTGCTTTAAAATTTGTGCCTTGTGGAGGCACTTTGGATGTCTAAAACTTAGTTCCATTATATGGGATCTAGATTTCTTGAAATTAGACATTTTTACCTTTAATTCAAGCTTTGAATGAGCATAAACAGATAAGAAACGAAAGAGTTATGGCCGTTTTAAGTCGTTATTTAATTCCGGACAACAACTATAATAAAGGGTTTTTGGAACAAAAATATGTTTTACTTGTTTTCCTTAAATAAGTTGACTTGTGAAACTTTATAAAACACTACTACAAGCATATAGAGGTGAAAAAATTTCATAAAACCCATACGCATATACCTCATGTTGCATTATAAACCTAAAGCGCGCCATTATTTCATTAGGTCGCGGTTAGGATTCTTGCACACTCGTACTCGTTCTACCATATCTTTGTATCACCACTTGTTTGAAGTGAGTTTCATAGCCCATTTACTCGTTTTATAATTGTTTTAAGCACTTGGGGTGAGATACATTGCTTGCTTTTAACTATGGATACTAGTAGCTTTAAACTTTTACGGATTGACACTAATTTACCTATTTCCATGAAGTCCCCACTATCATGAACCGTTAATTACTTTATGTAAGCGCGAATGTTATGAATAGATCTATTTGGGATTGAACGTCCTCATCTGAGTGTCGGTAGCTCTCACTTGACTGGAGGTACCGGTCAAACGGACGCATTTCATTTGAGGAACTTTAGGTGTATGGAAAAGTACCTACTGGGGCAAACTTGTAACAACTTGAACTTTACTTAAGGCTTCAGTGTCATGAGCTTAGTACAATAGTAATTACTTTTTCTATGACATTGTATTTGTTATAATGGTCATACACTTGAAATCTTGTGGTCCACACTACTTTTATTGAACGTACTGATTACTTAAACCTATGAACTCACCAACATTATTGTTGACGTTTTAAACATTTATTCTCTGGTCCTTAACTTGCATGTTGCATGGCTAGCACTTAAAGTCGCATGATTGAGTCACCGTAGTGGTTGCATCACTTGAAGATTTCTTGCATAAATTCATTCGTTGATTGTACCAAAACTTATAATTCCCTTTTTCGCTAAACTTTGAGGATTGTCATGTTTGAACAACTTATTTATTTTAACGAATCAACGATGTATTATTAAAACGACTCATATAGAGGTTGTTCTTTATATTCTTGCATTCTTGTGCTATGGAGTCACCACCTCCGATTACCTTTCCGCTGTGATATTTTAGGGGCGTGACAGATTGGTATCTAGAGCCAGGGTTATAAAGAACTAAGTTGCATTGTTAGGCCTAGACTGTAACCGTTGCATTATAAGCCTTCCGCTCGCTCAACCACTAAACTGTCATACATGCTTATTTACTTTAACTGTTTCTAAATTAATACTAGAACTCTTTCAAGATGTTGTGAGTAACACAATGGTCTCTAAAACTTTCCAAAACATTATGAGTGACACAATGGTCTCTAAAACTATTCCTAAGACATTGTGAGTGACACAATGGTCTCTAAAACTTTCCAAGACATTGTGAGTGACACAATGGTCTCTAAAACTTTCCCCAAGATATTATGATTGATAAAATGGTCTTTAAAACTTTTTTTCATGACTTTACATAATACCATTCTTGATGATATTGAAACTCATCACATTCTGTTGATCCCCTTAATTACCTTACTATCCAATTCCGATTTTGAACACTCGTCCCATACTTTTGAAACACCTACGCCACCTCGTAAACCACTGTCTAGAAACTTGTTGGTTAATAAAACACGACTTTAACCTGCCGCCTCGTAATGCACCGCCTTGGAACACCTACTTTTGGGAGCCACCTTTATAACGCTTTGTTTTCTTTACTTCCTTATTCTTCTTTACTTCTTGTGATTTGAAGAAACATGTCGCTCAGAAGATAATCTTTAAGTTTGGCATATATCGAACGACTCATAGCCCAAGTGGCTGACATGCACTTTCACCTAGAGCGAAATGAGATCCGAGAACGAAGCACGCATAACAGCACAGCTAGCAGCCCCCACCCTTAGAGAGAGTCTCAATCATCCTAGTTATCGGCGTCCTCTTATTTAAAACATTTCTTTGAGAAATCTTGATAAATTGTTCACTTTGTGGTACGAATATATTTACTATCTTTTAAGCATTATTTGTTCGTAACATATTAGTATGGATATTCTATCTTTCTTATTTAGCACTTTTGATATACACTACTTGTTCAATAATTGTTTATTTTGGCTATTGGTATGATTCATTAATTCTTTCGTTTGCCTTGATTAATTGTACAAATATCTAATCTTTCTCTCAAGCATTCTTTATTCGTAACATATTAGTACGAATTCTCTCACGTCTTTCATTTATTATTTATATGATCCATTGATTCTTTCATTTGCCTTGATTAATTCTACAAATATCTAATCTTTCTCTCAAGTATTCTTTATTCGTAACATATTAGTACGAATGCTCTCACATCTTTTATTTACTATTTTTATGATCCATTGATTCTTTCGCTTGCATTAATCGATAGTCGTTTGCTTCTTTGTTCGTAAAAATATTTAAACTCTCCTTTTGAGCATTCTTTGTTCGTAAATATTATACTCGACATAACCTATTCACTATTCTTTTGGCTATTAGTTCTTTCATTTGCATTCATATATACTTCTTTTGGCTATTCATACATCTCCTTGATTCTTCCGTTTACATTGTTTATTGGTATAACGATTTTATCTTTCTCATTTATGAATCTTGATACGTATTGTTATTCGAATGTGCTTCTTTGGCCGTTGGTACATTACGTTGGTTCTTTCGCTTGCATTTCTTATCGGTATAAATACTCTATCCTTTCTTTTAAGGATTCTTATGACATTTGATCCGTACCTACTTGCGCATTGCAGTCATTATATATGATGCCTATTATTTGATTCGATATTTGTTTGCTGCCCTATTTGATTTTTCATTGAAACCCTCAAACTCGTTTTGACACATAACCTGGAGCTAGAAACTATAGTCTTTACACCAAAGAATCAAAGACACTACCTATACAGTACAAAGTGTACAATGTTTATCGATCACCAGCACGAGCGAACTATACAGACTACGGAGGATATGTTACGAGCTTGACCTTAGAGGTAGTTGGGATACTCACCTACCTTTAGTAGAATTTTTATTACAACAACCTCCGTTTGAGACACTTTATGGTCGAAAGTGACGACCACCTACCTGCTGGACCGAGATTTGAGATAGTTAACCCATTGACCTAGAAATTTATTCATGAAATGACTAAGAAGTACACCTGGGACTCGAACATGGGAAAAAAGTGTCACAAACAACACCCCATCCAACGACTGAGAATATCATCTGAATACGAACAGACTACAGACTACTCATGATCATCAGAGGAGTTACGCAGATGTAAGGCACAAACCCTTAGAATTTCAGGCCGAGGATAAGGTCACGTCAAAAGTCTCGTCATGACAAGGCGTGATAGGTTTCGGGAAACAAGGAAGACTGAACCCAAAGTATATTGAACCAATCAAGGTTTTAGCTAAGGTTGGCCCTGTAACTTACCGACGAGAGTTCCATAAGAACACAATGGCATTCACAACACGTTTCATGTATCAAACCTAAAGAAGTGCTTATCTGATGAATCACTCGTCATTCTGCTGAAAGAAATCCAGATTGATGATAAACTTCATTTTATCTAGGAACCGGTAGAGATTATGGACCGAGAGGTCAAACAGTTAAAATAAAGTCACATCCTGATCAACAAGGTACGATGGAATTCTAAGAGAGGCCCTAAATTCACTTAGGAACACCAAGACCAATTCCGAAGCAAATACCCTCACCTTTTCCCAAAAACCTCATCACCGGATACCACCAACTGAAAATTTCAGGATGAAATTCTTTTAACGGAGGAAGACTGTGACAACCTAAAATTTTAGGTTTTCTTTTGCCTAAAAACTTGAGTGTTTTTCTTTAAACATGTACGTACTTGCCTTAATTTATAACCGGATAGGTTATCCCGCGTACAACAAGAAACAACTTTTAACGTACCCTAACTCTAGACTAAGTTTAGTCTACACATAACAAGCATGTATGATCATCATAAGCATGTTTTATAAGTCACTTGCATTTAATTTTACGAGTTTCACGTAAAACACTTGGAACTTGCATTAAGTCCCATACATGCATGCATTATCCACCACATTTGCATTAGATACTAGTATATACACACAACCATTCAAAATTTGAAAACTAACCCCCTTACCGTACTACCCCAACTCGTCCCCCACCATACTCCCCACCATGACACCAACTTGTTTTCTAGTTTAACCAACTTAATACACCCTTATTCCATGCCTTCACATCTTGTAATCTTGTCAAGATTGAATACACGCTCTTTAGTACCACTTTGATGCTCTTTCTTACTTCCATAAGTTGTGATATATAAAGAGAAGTAACTAGCTTATTTGCACACACAAAACTCACAAATTCTCTCTTCCTCTCCTCTCTAGCTCATGGCACACATACAAACCACATAGGGTTTTCATAGTTTTTTTCTCTAAGGGTTTTTGCAAGAAGAATTTAGGTAAAGATATAAAACTAAGGTTTTGATCACTTCAGCATCCAATATTCATCATACTAGTAAGTATTCATATTCTCATCTTTTTCATATATTATACATCATTTACATTATTTCCTAGCACTTATATATGTTTGTAGTATATTGATTTTTATGCATAACTTGTTAAAACAAAACATAATGTTGAGCAGAATTTTTAGTTGACTTATATGAATGAAATGAACACTATAAAACAAACTTATGGAAAATTTCTTTCCATTTTCTATTAGTATAATGTCTTAAGTGTATTTGTGGAGTTGGTCACACAATGGATAATTATCTAGCATTTTAAATGATTTTTGCAAGATTAGTGGTATAAATCTAAGTTTGGAACTTTAGTCGTAAATATGAGCACCATAAGAGTGGTTTGGATAGTAGAGACTTTGGAACTTTTTGTAGATAAGACATTAACTTAAACTCAACAAGTTGAATTGACTTTAGAGGTTAAATAACGAAGGAGATATGACTAAAACAAGATAGGTAAAGTTTTTCAGAAATTTCCAGCACTAAAATCCGTGTCTTGTAGAGCCACTTTGGATGTCTAAAATGTAGTTCCACTGTATGGGATCTTGATTTATTGAAAGCCTACATTTTTACCTTTAATTCAAGCTTTAAATGAGTAAAACGGATAAGAAACGAAGGAGTTATGGCTGTTTTAAGTCGTTATTTAATTCTGAACAACAACTATAATAAAGGGTCTTTGGAACTAAAAATGTGTTTTACTTGTTTTTCTTAAATAAGTTGACTTGTGAAACTTTATAAAACACTTCTACAAGCATATAGAGGTGAAATCATTTCATAAAACTCTTACTCATATACCTTATGTTGCATTATAAGCCAAAAGTGCACTATTATTGCATTAGGTCGCGGTTAGGATTCTTGCACACTCATACTCGTTCTACCATATCCTTGTATCACCACTTATTTGAGGTGAGTTTCATAGCCTCATTTACTTGTTTTATAATTGTTTTGAAACACTTAGGGTGAGATACATTGCTTGCTTTTAACTATGGACACAAGTAGCTTTAAACTTTTACGGATTGACACTAAGTTACCCTAATGCCATGAAGTCCTCACTATCATGAACTGTTAATTACTTTGTGTAAGCGCGAATGTTGTGAATAGATCTATTTGGGATTGAACTTCCCCGTCCGATTGTTGGTAGCTCTCAATTGACCAGAGGTATCGGTCAAATGGACACATTTTATTTGAGGAACTTTACGTGTATGGCAAAGCACCTACCGGGCAAACTTGTAACAACTTGAACTTTACTTAAGGCTTCGGTGTCATGAGCTTAGTGCAATAGTAATTACTTTTTCTATGACATACACTTGAAATCTTATGGTCCATACTACTTTTACTGAACGTACTGATTACTTAAACCTATGAACTCACCATCATTATTATTGACGTTTTAAGCATGTATTAACAGGTCCTTAACTAGCATGTTGCATGGCTAGCACTTGAAGTCGCATGATTAAGTCACCGTAGCGGTTGCGTCACATGAAGATTTCTTGCATAAATTCATTCGTTGATTGTACCAAAACTTATAATTCCCTTTTTCGTGAAACTTTGAGGATTGTCTTGTTTGAACAACTTATTTATTTTAATGAATCAACGATGTATTTTTAAAATGACTCATATGAAGGTCATTCTTCATATTCTTGTATTCTTGAGCTATGAAGTCACCACCCCCGGTTACCTTTCCTCTGTGATATTTTGGGGGTGTGATACTTAGTAACTTTTTACCAATAGTTTCGGATCAAAGTGTAGATTTAAAAAAAGGAAAAAGATGAATTTTATCAAAAAGTAAAAGAACCTTAAAATACACATGTACTTTGTGGCTTTTTCCATAGAGACGACGATGTCAAAGAGACGTTTCTTGTTAATGATCGAAATCTGGCACATTCTCGATCAAGGAAGACCAATCGGAATAAGATGGCATACAAAGCCAAAAAGGTCTGTAATGTCGCACCATATAACTCATTATTTATTACACTATTAATATATATACTAGTTAATAAAATGTAAAATATATTTTGATTTTAGTATAATAAAAAGAGTAAAGTACATTTTTGGTCCTTGTGATTTGGTGCGTTTTTCACTTTTGGTCCAAAATTCAAAAAAGTTTTGGTTTTAGTCTAAAATTGATACTTTTGTTTCACTTTCAGTCCAAACATGTTATAAATTTAGACCAAAAGTGAAATACCCACCAAACCACAAGGACCAAAACAACATGCTTTTGGACTGAAAGTGAAACAAAAATATCATTTTTAGACTAAATGGCTCAAGCTGCAACCTGTACCACCTGCTATGATCGGCTCCTTTCGAACCACCTTTAAAGGGTATATTCCCACATATCCGCATAAAGTAGGTTGAACCCTAATGGGACACTTATGACGTGCCACACTGAGGAAGCAGTGCGTGCACCATTTCTTCCACCATCTATCGAGCGGCTATCTCCGAGGAGATTGATGCACTGGCCTCGTAATCGGTAAAATCACCTAACCATCACTATTACCAACACCATCACCATCACACCACCATATCAGCCACCATCAATACAAAACAATGTCATCATTATCACCATAAACACCATCATAATATCACCGCAACACCACTTTAACTACTATGCAACCCTACCTCGCAAGAAGGAGTGAGTGCATTGAATACATCATGCTCTACCCCATAAGGCCAATCACCTAGCTACGTTGATTGCAATCGTAACTTCCGCCAAACTACGTCCGTACAAAGTATTCCCTTATCTCAAAGGCTACAGCATAGGAGCCGAACCTCGAGTCATGCTGGTTCACCCAACATATTTTGAGATTAGTGACTCTACTTTCAGTAGCCCTCATACACCGGTTAATTTTGGTGATCCAATTGGTACAACCATAACACTGCACGGATGCAAGACTTGTTTTATCACGAGGATAAAACTACGAATTCATGATCCATGGTGATGATCTCCAAATAGAGAGAGCTTGAGTACTATTAGAGGCAGGAGCTATGAAACTTCGTGCTAGAGTTAAGACTGCTGAGCAGGAGGTTGAGACCCTACAGACCACCCTAGGTATAACACGGTAGAGGATTACAAATTTGGAGGTGTGCATGGAGGATACTGAGACCCGCTTACAAGAGAGCGAGGTTAGGGAGATCAGACTTTCGGCATGTATGAGAGCTCTATAGGATCGTTTCGGACCACCCGACGAGAGACAGTAGACTAGTATCATATGTAGCTATAGAGATGAGATGTTGTAGCCTACTAAGTTGAGTATTACTTGACTAGTAGCATTAATATGACGCTTGTAATCTTTTATTTTTGTAAAATGATATATCATGTATTAATTCTATTATGCTGGTTATGATTATGCTATCTTGTGATATTGATTTACTTTGCCATGGTTGTTTATATTATATCTCTGTGTGTCATGAATTATTTGTATGAAATCTTATTGTGTATTGTTATCTCTTGTATTTAGAAGAAAATGCCAATGACTCAACAAGGCATGGGTTCTACAAAATTTGAACAGTTAATAGCCCAACATGTGGCTGATGCACTTGCAGCCTCTAAGGCTAACTGAAATAGTGGCAATTGGATAAACAATGAGACTAGTGGCAGTGCTGGAAGTGTTGATCATACAACCCGTGGCTGTTCTTATAAGGAGTTCCTAAACTGTAAGCCTTGTAATTTTGACGGGACTAAAAAAGAAAGAGCTGTTGGTTTGACAAGATGGTTTGAGAAGATGGAGTCTGTGTTTCATATCAGTAACTGTGCTAAAAACTGTCAAGTTAAAGTATGCAACTGCACTTGCGATGGTGCAGCTATACCTGGTGGAATTCCATGCGCAACCCCCGTTTTTTTTTGGGGGTGATAAAAAAATTGATCGTACATATGAAACACCGTTGGAAGGAGTCGATGAAAATGATGATCCGAGATTACTGACGCAGAGAAACAAATTACAGAAAATGGAAACTGAGCTATGGAACTTAACTGTCAAAGGGACTGACATCACTGGATACACTAAGCATTTCTAAGAGTTGGCAATGATCTGTCCTGGTATGGTTATGCCTGAAGATAAGAAGATTGAACGGTACATCTAAGGACTCACGCTAGACATTCAGGGAAACGTAACCTCATCAAAGCCAACAAAAATCTAAGAAGCAATTCAAATGGATCATAATTTGATGGATTAAATTATACGAGCTAGTGCTGCAAGGAATACTGAAAATAAAAGGAAGTGGGAGAATAATCAAAGAAGCAACAATGTTCAGCAACCAAACAAAAGACAAGAAGTGGTCAGGGCTTATACTACTGGGCCAAATGATAGGAATGGATACGCTGGGAAGGCACCTCATTACAACAAGTGTAAACTCACATACAACCTTACACTGTGCAACTTAGAAACTGCAGAATAAAAAAAAAAAAAAAAAGAAAAAAGAAAAAAGAAAAAAAAAAAAAAAAGAAAAGAGAAGGAAAAAAAAAAAAAAAAAAAGAGTTGGTTACCAAACTCGGGGCTGTAGGACCCTTACTCCCGCAACAACTCAAAGAGCCCAAGTGACAACTCATAAGGTACCATTGACTTGCTTTGGATGTGGTGTGCAAGGGCATTACAAGAGTGAATGCCCAAAGTTGAAGAATCAGAACAGAGGAAATCAGAATGGCGGAGGACGGGCTCGTAGGAGAGCGTTTGTTCTTAGAGGAGAAGAATCCATTCGGGACCCTAACATCGTTACATGTACATTTCTCCTCAATAATCGTTATGCCTTTGTCTTTTTGATACGAGAGCCGATAGAAGTTTTGTGTCGACTGCATTTAGCTCTTTAATTGATATTACTCCAACTGCATTAGTCGCTAACTACACTATTGAGTTAGCCAATGGAAAACTAATAGGAGCCGACACCATAATTCGAGGGTGTACCTTGAATTTACTCAATCACGCGTTCAATATAGATTTAATGCCCATAGAACTCGGAAGTTTTGACGTCATCATTGGTATGGATTGGTTATCTATATACCACGATGTCATCGTTTGCGAAGAGAAGCTTGTCCGTATTCCCTTTGGTAATGAAACTCTAACGATCCAAGGCGATAGGAGTA
>BQNB010112651.1:0-22107 GCA_026074375.1 Tanacetum coccineum | reverse complement strand
AGGTTAAAACGGTGGTGACAATATCTCAATCAACCAAATTCGATTCATTACCACATGTTCATGCTCATTCTACAAAGACAATCTATCAAGAAATATCAAGATTTAAAGACAAAGACTTCCGCTAACTCTGATTTAAAGCTTTCAAGATAATAAAAAAATATGAGCATGTTGGTCAAAGACACAAGATCGCAAGATGGTATAGAGGATAAAGACAATGACAAAGGCTCAAAGTCTAGATCGCAAAGCATGAAGGAACAAACCTACAACAAAGAACAAAGAAAAAGACCAAGACCACATGAGCTTAACAACAAAAACACTCTCATTGATCTCATGAAGGAGTGTCATCAATGAACTCACTTCGGGGGAGATTGTTAGCCTCAAAATATTGAGTCGAACATGAAGTTCGTCCATTATGTATTTTAGTCTCGGTCAATCAATTAGTTAACGTTGTAATAGGAAAGTATCGGGAATCGGGCTCGATAGTTAATCTAATATTGTATATGTTTTGGGTTTAATCCCAAACACGACCCGAGCCCGGGTCCTAGTCAAATATCCTGAACGTCACTTAATGTGTCGGGGTATATAAGTAACTTTTCCTCTTTAGAAAAGTTAGTAGTTGTTGAAAATAATATCTTTTTCCTTTTCCTAAACTCTCTCTCAATTCTCTCTCTACAAAACAACTCACTCTCTTTCTCTTTTCTAGTTCTAATTCGTGTATGTTATATGTTATGAAGTGTTAACGTGATCCAACAATGATATATTTTTTTCTTTTTAGGACAATTTTTTTTGATTTTTTTTATCTTATATATATACTAATAAAAGAAAAATCTTTTTGTATTTTTTTTATATGAAAATGAGCAAAATAACTTCTTACGGAAAGATCTTCAAAGCATTAATTGTCAAACGCAACGTCAATCGTATACAATCCTCCCCGACAATGGCGCCAAAAATTGATTTTTACAATAGTATATATATATATATATATAATTATACTAGCAAATTTCAACAAATTACCCTTGACCAAGGTAACTAGTCAAAATCTACAAAGAAAATCAATATATATCCGGAAGTATATGATATTCCCGGGTCGTTATCCCCAACGAGGAATGCAATGGAAAGTCGAGAGTCGGTTTGACATTTGATGCTTGAATGGAAAAGGATTTTGATTGGTTTTCTAAATCTATGGGAAAATTAATGCAATCTACACTAAAAACAATTAAGGCAACACAAATTTAAACTAAAAACGCAAACGGGAATCCTAAAAACGTGACGTAAAACCCTAATTTATCAAAATTAATTCCTAAAATGATCTTCTTGACTTTTATAAGTCTTAATTGACTAAAATGCAAGAACTAAGAAAACTAAACAAAAAACGAAAGTGATTTAAGCTTAAAAACACGAAAAACGTGAACGGGATCTAATCCCGTTCTTTAAAAAAATAAAATCTACAATTTAAACTCTACGAAAGCAAATCTAATTTTCCTAAGTCCTATTTGATAAAAGAAAATTTTAAAAAAAGGAATTATATTTTTTTGACTTTTATATTTTTTATTATGAATTAAAAACGATTTTAAACTAAATTAAATGTTAAAAATACTAAATGAATTACAAAAAATCTGAAAAAATCACAAAAAGTCTCTTGAACTATGCTAATCCTAGGAAAAATAAGCGGGGTAACACAGCTTATCAAATAAGCTGTTAAATAAGCTAAAACAGCTTATAAGCTTAATGGGCTAAAAGGCCCTTAAATACCAAACCACTTGGGACTATAACGAAAAAGTCCCAAGGGCGCAGCGGTAGAGTGTGTGTTATAAGGGTTGAGGGTGTTGAGGTCCAGGGTTCGAGCCCTGCTCACCTTGGACTTCCACCTTCCCCTTTTTGCTTTTTTTTAAAACTTTTTTCACAGCTTATAAATAAGCTGTAAACAAACAACTTTTGTAAAGACACCTTTTTTAGAAACAACAAATAAGCACAAAAATAAGCACTTAAAGTTGACAGATTGCTTAAAAATAAGACAACTAAACTGTTTGCTATTTTTAAAACACAATAAGCTACTATAAAGATAAATAAGCTAAAACAGGTAATAAGCTATATCTATTAAGCATTAAGGAACATCAATAAGCACAGAAAATAAGCTAAACTAAGCTAAAAAAGACAGATTCACTAAAAGGCTTTAAACTTAAATTTTTTAACTAAAAGTGCCAATAAGCCTAAATAAACTCGAACCTAAAGTAAATAAGATAAAACTAACCTAATAAGCAATTTTGAACTTAACTAGAGCAAATCCAATAAGCAAATAAGCCCAGAACATCAAATGAGCTTATTTCTTAAAACTAATAACCAAACAGCCACAAAGGGACTTTTGAGCTTTATTTTAAGCCCCTAAACAGAACCTTATGGCTTAAAGGATTATATGCCCTTAATGCTTGAACAATAAGCTATATTAATCAGCAAACAGATTTGAGTTTGAAACACAACAAAGCCATGAAAAGTGCTTATGAAATTGGCTGAAATGCTTAGGTGCAGGGCAGTGATTTCCAAAAGTAGCAATTTTTTTGACAGATTTGGTAAAACTATAAACCACACTTGCAGACTTAATGGACTTTGTTTCAAACTTGTTTTAAGACTCAAACCAGCACAAAAACATCACAAAATTACAAGTTTTATACATCTAATCAAATAAGCTAATTAAACAAGCCAAGAGTTCACAGATTAAAACAACAAGTATACTAAGCTATGATTTTGAGATTAAAAACTTAAAAACTCACGCAAACTGATTTTTATTACTACTTTTAACTAATCAACACTGACTCAATAGCACAAAGCAAGATTTGACCCATTTTGACACATTAAACCAGTTAAACCAAACACCTCTTTAAAATTCATTTTTGACATTTTAACTTGATTCAAACTGATTTAAGCCACAACTTGCAAAGTCCAGATGTTAAATAAGTTCTAACAGTTATAATAAGCAGATTTCTACCACAAATAAGTACTTAAATAAGCAAGAAAAGATTATACTAATTTTTAAGCTAAAATGACAGATTTTAAGAAAAACTTGCACAATTGATTTTTAAACTACAACCTAGGAATTTTAAGCACTAGATATCATTAATAAGCATAAACAAGCAAATAAAAACAAACAATAAGCAGTTGAATAGTAAATAAGCTAAAACTTGAAAAATGAAACTTACAAAAGCCCTTGCTTAAACAGGACAAACAAGCTTATAAATAAGCTAATCTACAATAAAAAAAACGGCTTTCTTAAAGGGCTAGGGGGTCAAAGACAAGCTAAGTTGAAACCATAGCCCATCCAGGTCTGGCTTATCATCCTTTTGAGCTTTTTGAGTGATTTTTGGTAAAATAGGCATAAGCACTTCAAGCTACGGAAAAGCTTGAATAGTTTAAGCAAACTGCTTAAATACAAGTTAAAAAGAGCTTTTGTGATCTTATAAAACATTTTAAATCATAAAATACTTTAACTTAAAAACAAGAATTTTATAAAAACTCAACTTTCATTAAACTTTAAATCTAAGTACAAGGTTAAAAAGAAATTACAATAAGCTAAAGTTAAACTAATATAAGCTGAAAATTACTAACTAGGTAGAAAAAAAACTCCTTGCCTCTCGGGCTTACAAGGACCTATTTATATAAAAACTAAGAAGATTCTAGGTCTTAGAGTCTCTTCACTTGTGCTTCTTTACTGATACATTTGAGATGTATGTTAGTTGTCTGAGGGCTTCAAAAGCTCATTTTAGCCCTTCATCTTGAGTGGTGCCCAAGTCAATTGATCTCAGCCCTTTATTTTCTTGTCCTGTTCATCGTCCAATGAGGGTTTATGGGATTGCCAAGGTGGCGTTGACCCATGTGAAGTGGTATAGAGGGGGAGGGTGATGGTTTTGTCATAGAGTTGCAAGGTGCAGAGGACAAAGACCCTGTTTAGGAAATTTGGCAAGAAAAAGGGTTGGGAGTGTTTGTATCTGTTTTGGTATAAACAATGGTGAAGGTTTGAGGAAATGGCAACATTTCCCCCTGAACTTGTATAGTTGAATTGCATCCATCGTCCTTTGTGGTGTAAAGTTATAAAAAGTTGGCAGAAATACCCCCTGAAGTTATATGATGTTATTGCATGGATAGTCCTTAGGGACTAACAGCGTAGATAGGTTAAGGGTTTTGGGCTTAATGATTGTTAAAGGTGTTTGGGCCTAGCATATGATTTGGGCTGTTTGGTTTTGGCAGTTTGGGATATAAGCCCAATTTAAGATAAAGGCTTATATAAGTCTTCATAAAATACCTTAATGGGCTGACCTGGCTAATTAGATGGGTGCTGGTTGGCCCATTAAGTATTTCTTTGCTTATGGCTCTGCCTTTGACTTTGACTTTGTCAGGGTTAACTTTTTGGTTGACTTTTGACTTTAACTTTTTAACTTCTCACGTCCTTTTCATTCTCGTGCTCGGTTTTGTCGTTTTGGCATCAATTTTTGTCCTTTTCTTAGATATCTGTTTCCTGTACAATATAAGTGAAAACATACAAATACAATGTATTTTTGGTACGTTTTTGGTCATTTAAGTCCTGTTTTAATGGAAAATGGTATGTGTAATTAAAGCACAAACCAAGGTTACTTCCTTATTTTCTTTAGGTTATGATGTAAAGGTCTGACCATTAACATTAGACTTAGGTTGCGAAGATGCTTCCTTATTTCCTTTAGGTTGCGATGTAGAAGCCTCACCATTAACATTTATCGGTTTGCTAACAACACGATAAAAATAGTTTGGTTAAGGCTTAGTCAAGCGGACACCATCAATGTGTCGAGGCTTATCATTTTGTTTTCCTTCCTGTGCTTATGAGTAACCTCCATAAACCCATCATCTAATTCTTGAGTAAGAGCAATAACCTTTACCTTCTTAGGACATTGATCATCAATATGATCAAAGATTTCACATGTATCACAACGAGGGGGCTACCACTCATATTAAATACCAATAGTTTCCATAGAATGCCCTGGCCCATTTTGAAATGGGATAGCCATAACTAGAGAGTCCACAAGAGCCTTTTTAAATGACACCTAAATAAGAGCCTGATCATATGTAGTACACCCCATAATTTTAGGCACATGGTGCTTGTATAAGCATCAAGCATTATGGGTCATCCCATCTTAGTGGTGATCAAACTAAGCCAACTTCAGAATATTCAACAATAGGAATATTATGGAGTTTAACCCAAACAGGTGTCGCCGTTATTTACTCTTTATTAAGTCTATTGTGCGTCTATGTTTTCAATATTATTGGAACCAAACAAATTAGCTAAGGCCCATTTTCAAGTACTTATTTCATACCCTCCCTAGTTGAAAATTAGAAAAAGAAGAAACCATTATGCAACATAACATGTTCAAGCCCATACTTCACCCAAGTGTTTTTAACATAATTCTTAACAATAGGAAAAGTGAACTGTTTACCAATAAAATACCCATATAAGGTATTAACAAACCAATTACTAACCTCATCAACCACTGCCAAAGGTATAGCCACATCAGCTCCTTTAACACTCTCCTCATTACTCAATTTAAAAGTTAAACCATCTTCTTGGGGGTGTTATCCATAAAACTGAAATCAAATGATACCGGCTTCGTCCCTCCATTACCAGTTTTCCATGAACGATATCAAAACCATCCTTAGGAGTGTTCATACTCTCTCAAACCCACAACAAATTGCAAAGAAACAAATAGAATCTAACGATTAGCAATATGAAGAGAGATGAAACCCTAATAAATTAAGGTTTTGTTAGCGAGTAGATCCATGCCTAACCAACCTCCATAATAAATGATGACATAAACATTTATGAGTAGGAATAAATGCGAATGTTAAAGAACCTATGTAGCAATAAAGATGAAACCCAAAAATAAGAGATTGAAACCCTAAACCCTAGAGGAACGGCAACCAAATAAAGAGCAATTAAAAAGAAAAAATCAAACGATTAATCAACATCAACATAAATGTTATAAGGTATTAGATCAAATATGGGTGGAGTAAACGATCAAAATAAGGATGTTTTGGGTGTTCGACAAAATCGCCATAGTTTTGTAAGAATGTATTTTACTTCGTGGATAAGTTGAGCCCTTTAACGTGTACTTTGATTTATCATAGTTTTGTAAGAATGTTTGACATGTGATATGATAAAATAGACATTGTGAAAAGGTATAAGAAATGTTGGTGGATACTTTTTTGGGTTGTAATTGGGTCATATGTTTTGGTTTGGTGGCCCGTTTTTATTATAAACTAGGCAGGATTGGTTTCCTTTAATAATTCAGTCAACATACGTGTCTAATTCAAGACATACATGCATTATCCCTAGATTGTCTTTCACATCCACACACTATTAAAACGCATGCCTCCCTCATTGTTCTTTGGCACATCGATTGAAGGAGTGATAAATGTTTACTGGTTTTGGTGGTTTAATAATCGCTAAGAATGTTTCATTTCCATCTGATTGGTTGATGTATGGTTTTTTTTTGAAAGGCTGAGATATATTAAAATGTTTCGAGGAGGAGACCGAAACAACTACAACATAAAAAGAAACAAAAAAGTCCTAACAAAAAAGTCCTAACAGTAAAGGGCCAAACGACAAATAAACCACAAGGAAACTACAAACAACCAAGCTAGAGCATGTTAAAAAGGGATCTAGGATTAGAAATCCAATTGTTCTAATTGCTAGAGGACGACTTGCAACGGGTCGAGAACCACGTCTTTGATAACCTTTGAATTGACGAAAAAACATCTTCTTTCAAAATTTTATCACGTGAGTAGGGGGAGGCATGCATGGACTAAGCTTATTTTCTCCACTTCCATATCACCTATAACCCACATGTGAAGACACCACTAACTAAGCCTTGTTGAGCTTTATGTGGAACATCCGAAGGGATATAAAAACCTCCCAAACTGATGTCACTAATGGAGAATGAATGGAACAAAATGGTGGTATCAGTTGCCACAACTCCACCCTTTTTCTCAAATATGAATCACATGAGGACAACGAATGAGACAATGACCAATATATTCATCCTCATTATGGCAGAAAGGACAACCCGTCAAAGTAATGTTCACACCTCTTGAAATAAGATTAGTTCTAGTAGGCATCCTATCAATCAAAGCCATCCACACGCATATATTTATATTACGAGGAACCCATGAGTTCCACATATGATGAGGCCTGATACTGTGATCGAACAGAAGAATATCTTGCAACCTACAAGTAAGAGTCTTCACTTTAAAAGATCCTGAAGCGTCATTATCCCACGACCATATATCATCCCCATTCACATCAAGATTTACATCACCAAAAATAGATAAAAGAGAAGAGAATTTTGCTAGAGAGCGACCACAAGGAAGAGATCTCCATTCCTATTTACCCGACCAAGACCCGTTAACCAATCTCCCACAATCTTTAATGGAACAATCTTGATTCAACTCTAGTGCATAGAGCCTAGGGAAATTATCCTTTAAACAGGTTTCATCCGCACATCATTTGTCTTTCCAAAATAATGTATTACAACCATTAGAGACTTTTAATCTGAAAGTGGATTTAAATGATACATCAATATCATTGATGTTTGAAATGGCTTTAATAATCTCACACCATGTGCCTTTCTGCCAAAGAGCATCCTTTTCCGTTAGAAACCTCAACTTCCATTTAGCAAGAAGACCAAGGTTCTTAGCTTACAAACTACCCACTCCAAGACCTCCTGTCTTTCTACTATGAATGATACTACACCATTTGACCCAACTTATCCTTTGAGAGTTATCTTTAAACCCCCCAAAAGAAGCAAGCGCGAATACAATCAAGAAGATTAATAATATTAAGAGGCACTCGGAAAAGAGAGAGATATACAATTTGTATGCTACCAAGAACAAACTGAATAAGCATAAGACATCCACCAATAGAAAGAGCCTGTGCAGTCCAAGATGAAAGGCGAACTCTTAGCCGATCAATAACAACACTTTACCCATCACAGAAATTAATTTTTTTCCCAACTGGTAGCCCAAGATAAACAGAAGGGATGGAATCATGTATGCATCATTTTTTTAGTTTATGTGCTGTTAGTGTATTTTGTGTTTGTTTGCTTAATGTGTTTATAACTGCTGATTATGAATCATGTGCTACAAGTTGTGCTTTATTTTAGTAATTTTATACGGTTCGTATTATTTGTGATCATTTTATTTTGTGCAATGTGTGTGGGCCGCTCTCATGATTGTTGATTTTTATGTGCCGCAAACTGTGTTTCTTTTGGGAGTAATGATGTTTTGATTTATTTGTATCTTTTTGGACCGTGTAAAATAGTAGGATGGTTACCTATAATCTTTTTTTGGCTCAACAACCATTATTATTCCAGTCAAAATAATAACTTTATGTATTTTGTAGTATATCATTTATGTGCGATGTGTATGATATGGGTTCATGAACATTGAATTTCAACTATTTTTGTGTATTTGGCCTGTGTAAAATAGTAGGATGGCTGAGTTCGAGATTCTCTAGCCTTAGCAGACACTATTATTGCAGGTAAAATGATAAGTATGTGTAATTTGTGGTCATCTGATTTTTTGTGCTATGCATAAGTTATCGTCATTATTGCCGAAGTTCTTCAATTTGTGTATTTTTGGAGCGTAATGTTCTTTGGATTTATTTTTATCTATTTGGCTTGTGTAGAAGATTGGGGTGTTTGATTCTGCTATTTTCTTGGCTTGGTCATTGTTAGGAATACGAAATTCCTAGGAAAGTGTCGGTCGCTCCCAAAGATAATTGTCGTTAGCTCGTTAAGTAATTTTTGGAAACTTACATAGTTAGTTAGCAAAGGCCCATGGATTAATCCATGCAAGCCCAAGCCTACGTGTCATTTGTAAGTATAAATATACCTCTCCATGCCTTGGAGATGTGGTTGGTTGGTTGTATTTTCACATAGTTATGCATTTCAAGTTCTTGTCTTTCTCTCTTTAAAATACTTCCTTCCTTCCCACTATCTCTCTCTAGTTCTTGTTGTTAGAGATTACTAATATTCTTTAATTGGTATCAAGAGCCATGGAGTGGTGTGTTTAGTTTTTGTGTTTATTTTTGTTTGGTTCGTGTTATTGCAAAAAATCATCCGTTTCTTTATTTTTTTTCTTGTTGATTCAAAGCTATTTGGGTACACTAAAAGATCATTTACCTTGATAAATTTGATCTAGTATCTTTAGGATATAGGTGTACAAGCTTTAAGTCAAGAAATATTTCATTTTTGGTCATCTTTTGTGTTCAAAACCTTTACAAATAACAAAATCTTGATTTAAAATTTTTCGGCTTAAAAACCTTAAAGTTTCTATTTTTCTTGTTCCAATAGGGTTAGTAACACTAGTTGTTCAAGAATTTTTGCAAAACAACCATCAAAATGTGTCTTTTTGTGTTTTAAAATTTTTTGAGTCTCGTGTCTATTGGAGTCGAACAACCTGAGTCGAACAACCCAAGTCGAACAACCTGAGTCGAACAACTCAAGTCGAACAACCTGAGTCGAACAACCCAAGTCGAACAACCTGAGTCGAACAACTCAAGTCGAACAACCTGAGTCGAACAACCCAAGTCGAACAACCTAAGTCGAACAAAACTTCAAGTCGAACACCTGAGTCGCAACAACTCAAGTCAACAACCTGAGTCGAACAACCAAGTCGAACAACCCTGTAGTCGAACAACCCAAGTCGAGTCAACCTGAGTCAACAAATCAAGTTTTGAACAACTCAAGTCGAACAACCTGAGTCGAACAACCTGAGTCGAACAACCCAAGTCAAACAACCCAAACCGAACAACTCAAAATTTCAAATTATACTGTTTATCTCTTTGACTTGTAAAATCCCGTAAAACATTAACTTGTTTTTCCCAGTTTTGTCAAGAATTGTAAAATCCCGTGTAGTTTAAAGAATTAAAACACTTAAGAGACAACTTAATTAAACACAATTTCTTTCTACCACCGTCCAATCAAACAAGTAATCTTTTAACATACATATTTCACAATGACGACTCTTGCTGACAAAGCGATTCTTTCGGGTGCTAACAATCGTCCACCTATGTTGGAAAAGGATATGTACGATTCTTGGAAAAGCAGAATGGAGCTATACATGATGAATATACAACATGGAAGAATGATTCTTGAATCCGTTGAAAATGGTCCACTCATTTGGCTTTCAATTGAGGAAAATAGAGTGACAAGACCAAAGAAATATTATGAGTTATCTGCTACGGAAGCAATTCAAGCTGATTGTGATATCAAAGCAACAAATATCATTCTCTATGGACTACCACCTGAGGTCTATGCATTGGTTAGCAATCATAAAGTCGCCAAGGAACTATAGGAAAGAATTCAACTTCTCATGTAAGGAACTTCATTGATGAAACAGGAAAGAGAGTGTAAGATTTATGATGAATTCGATAAGTTTGCTTAAAAGAAGGGGGAAACACTACGTGATTTTTACTTGATTTTTCACTGCTACTCAATGACATGAACATATACAATATGAAACTGGAACAATTTCAAGTAAACACCAAGTTTTTTAATAATCTTCCTCCTAAATGGAGCAAATTTGTGACAGATGTCAAACTGGTTCGGGATTTGCACACAACTAACATTGATCAGCTTCATGCTTATTTGGGATAACATGAATTTCATGCAAATGAGGTTCGATTAATGCATGAGCGCAACTTAGATCCGCTTGCATTGGTTGCAACCCATCAGATGACTTAGTCTCCTTATCAAACTCATCAAAACTCGTACCAAATTACTTAATTTCATCCATAAGTTTCACCATATCAGTCTCCACATTATGGATCACCTTATCAATCTCAACAATACTCAACTCATCAATCATCAACACCTCTTTAATCACTTATCCATTCAATGATTATCATTCATCAATTCACCACAACGTTTATTCTCCATCATCATCCATCCCTTAATTGGAATGTGCTCCCACAGTTAACCAACAATCTGAATTTTCCCAACCAGACTTAGGTCTAATTGTTCCAGTGTTCCAGAAATTTGATGATCCCATTGAATGTTAAAAGAAAAATCTTTTGTTCGGAAACTTATTATGATAATGTTCAAGTTGAGAACATTATATTGATGATATATTTTTTTAGGACAATTTTTTTTGATTATTTTTTATCTTATATATATACTAATAATAGAAAATTCTTTTTGTATTTTTTTATATGAAAATAAGCTAAATAACTTCTCACGGAAGGATCTTCAAAGCATTAATTGTCAAAAGCAACGACAATCGTATACAATCCTTCTCGGCAACGACGCCAAAAATTGTGTTATCTGTTACAACTGCAAAGGGGAAAGCCATATGTCCAAACAGTGCACTAAAACTAAGAGGAAACGGGATGATTCTTGGTTTAAGGATAAAGTGTTGTTGATACAAGCTCAAGCAAGTTGTCAAATTCTACATGAGGAGGAACTTGCATTTTTGGCAGATCTAGGAATGTTCAGAAGTCAAAAAACCACACAGACCTGACATTACTCATAATGTTGCATATCAAGCAAAGGATTTGGATGCATATGAGCTGATTTGATGAAACGCAACACTGCCAAAGTTGTCCTCGACCAAGGCGAATTTTATTCGCTTTATGGTTCAGATGGCTCGTTGCTGAGGTACACAATTCATGATAATATGAATAAAATATGCTTAATCAAGGCAGTGCATGCGATGTCGGTCTTCTGAACAATCAAATGTTATGAATCATTCAGAGACTAAACTAAAATAGTTGATCGCAATATCATTCCTTATTCTCCGTATGGTGATTTGAATCGCATACAAGAGGCAGCTGTTCAAATTCTAACGTCCTGCTACACAACAAGAGCACGATATTTTCATGTGATTGAAAACTACAGTGATTGAATCGCAATAGGCAGCTGTTCAAAATTCTAACTCCTCTACATAACAAGATGCACTGATATTATCTATGATTGAACAACTAAAAACCCAAGTAGTTAATTGCACTAAGATAAATCTGGACAATAAAAGTGTTAGGAATTAAGAGTTTCTACAAGGATATACTGCTGATGGACTTAGTACTACTATTTGAAGACTTGTGCTATAACTAAAGATTGAAGAATATAAACTAAGTCGTTAGTACTGCTAGTTAGTTTATTAGTAATGTTAGTATAAGAAGTTAGTACTACTTAAGTGATATGCATGAGAAATATTAGGAATAGATATGCATGATCATTTAACGCGTTTTGTAAGCCTATTAGGGTTTTCCTTAGTGTATAAAAGGAACTCTACTACATAGTTAGAGAGATTAATTCAATATAGAAAAGTCATAGCTATTAGGCAAAACATATAGTTGTTTTGTGAATCATTCAATATATTGTGAGTTGAGAGAAAGATCTTGTGTTGCTACTATTACATTGTTTAATTGTTCTTCTAGTGTATAACGATTAGATTCCGCATAATCTTAATATATTCTATAAGGTTTCTATCATAGTTGTTTTAGATCTATCTAAGATAACTAAAGCTTTAACAAGCTAATCAAAGATCTGTTCAAACGAGATTAACAAGTGGTATCAGAGCTTGTGTTCTGAAACCTTGATCAAGAAGAACTCTTTATTCATATAAAGAGATGGGTCTAGACACAGTCTAAAACAATGTTGTGGTAAAGTTACCCCTTTTAAAACAGGGTAACTATGAGATGTGGAGACTCATAATAGAGCAGTACTTTCAAATTCAAGACTATGCTCTATGGGATATCATAGAAAATGAAAATTCCTTCAAATTGTAGCACGAACAACAACAAATGCAGATGGTACCTCTACTTCAACAATACCAGGTCCTGTTACTACTAAAGAGAAGGTCCAAAAGAAGAATGATGTTAAAGCCAGAAGTATTTTGCTAATGGCACTTCCAAATGAACATCAATTGACTTTTAATCAATACAAGGATGCCAAGACTTTGTTTGAAGACATATGAACAAGATTTGGTGGCAATGATGCCACAAAGAAGACATAAAAGACACTTCTGAAGCAGATGTATAAGAACTTCAATGCCCCAAGCACAGAGTCACTTGACTTTATCTTTAACATGCTGCAAAAAATTGTTAGCCAGTTGGCCATCTTAGGTGAAAACATCTCTCAAGAAGATCTTAATTTAAAGTTCTTGAGAATTCTGTCTTTTGAATGGAACACTCATGTAGTGGTCTGGAGGAACAAACCAGATCTTGACTCAATGAGCTTTGATGATCTCTACAACAAATTTAAGATTGGTAAACAAGAAGTCAAAAGAACTGTTACATCATGCTCAAATTCAGGCTCTCAGAATGTAGCCTTTGTTTCAACTCCTAGCAGTACCAATGAAGTTAATACTGCTAATGTTCAAGTTAGTACTGCTAACTCTAAAGTTAGTACTGATAGTACTCATGATAATACTGCTAACTTGAGTGATGCCACTGTATATGATTTCCTATCCAATCAACGAAATGGGTCTCAACTTGTTCATAAAGACCTAGAACAAATCCATGAAGATGATCTTGAAGAAATGGATTTGAAGTGGCAATTAGCACTATTAAGTATGAGAGCAAGGAAGTATTACCAAAGAACTAGGAAGAAGATCACTATCAATGGAAGTGATACTGCAGGATATGACAAGTCCAAGGGAGAATGTTTCAATTGTCATAAGATGGGACATTTTGCAAGGGAATGCAGAGGTCCTAGGAACCAAGAAAGCAGGGCTAGAAATCAAGACACCTCAAGAAGGACTGTGAATGTGGAAGACATTTCTTCCAAAGCAATGGTGGCTGATAGAGCAGATTTTGATTGGAGCTACATGGCAGATGAGGAAGTCCCTACCAACTTAGCTCTTATGGCTTTCTCAGATTCAGAGGTACATATACTTGTTCTAACACTTGTCTTAAATCCTTTGAAACTCTTAAAACCCAGCTTGATAATTTAAGAGTAGAATTTAATAAATCTGGGTTTAATCTAGCTACCTATAAAAGATGTTTAGCTTCTGTAGAAGAACAACTTGTCTTCTACAAAAAGATTGAGGTTATGTTTTGTGACCAAATTGCTGTTTTAAAAAGAGATGCCTCATTTAAAGACTCAAAAATCAATGCTCTTAATATTCAGATAGAAAAACTTAAGAAATAAAAAGAGAGCAATCATATTAAAATTGACAATTTTGAAAATGCCTCTAAGAGCCTAGATAAATTGATAGGGAGTCAAATTTCTAATAACAATAGAAAAGGTGTGGGTATAATGCTGTTCCACCTCCACCTACAGGCTTATTTGCACCCCCATCTATTGATTTATCCAACTCTGGTCTTAAGAAGTTTCGACAGCCTGAATTTAAAGGCTATGGACTTAAGGAAAATAAGGGTGTCTGTGAAAATTCCTCAAATGAGATTAAGAAAACTACTGATGCCCCAATAATTAAAGATTGAGTGTCTGATTGTGATGAGGATGAGCCTGAAGTAAGGATATTAAAATCTGATAATGTTCAACAAAAACCTAAGCAAGCTAATCAACCTAGGAAAGTTAGTGAAAATCCTAGGTATAACAGAACAAACTGGAATGAAAAGAAAACTCATAAATTAGGAGTTGGGTTTCAGTTTACAAAGAAAGCTTGTTTTGTGTGTGGGAGTTTTAACCATCTAATTAAAGACTGTGATTTTCATGATAAAAAGATGATACAAAAACCTGTGTTGAACAATGTGAAAAAGGGAACTGGTCAAAGGGAATTCAGACCAGTTTGGAATAATGCTATGAGGGTTAATCATTAAAATTTCTTTAATTCTAGAACGAATTTTGTTCCAACGGCTCTTTTAACCAAGTCTGGCATAGTATCAGTTAGTGTTGGCAGGCCTATTAATACTTCTGCACCTAAAACCTTTGTGAATGCTGCAAAAACTAGACCAAATGCTTTTTAGAAGTCACATTCACCATCTAGGAGACATTTTTACCAACAAACAACACTTAAAAATAGAAATTTGAATGACAAAGTTAATACTGCTAAGATAAATTCTGTTATTACTGCTAAAGGAAATAGAGTGACAAGTGCTGTTGGGGAACAAGGGATTAATGATGTTAAGTCCTTAGCATGCTGGGTATGGAGACCTAAAATTAATGTTCTAGATCATGTCTCCAAAAATAGTGGATCATACATTAGTAAGCAACTTGACTATGTTGATCCAATAAGCAGACACAAGTCAGTAATGACTTAGATCCCCAAGAGAAACTAATTCTCTTGTGAGCAGTATGTAAGATGTTTTGGATTGTGTTTCTTTATGCTTAAAATTTTGTAGGTTTAGAGCTTAAAGGGTATTTGATATGCTGATTTGGTGAAAATGCTGTATGGTTAGAGTTGAGGGGAGGATATTAATGATAGCATGAATGTCCTTTTAGTGTTGGTTATACACCACATAATAAATGGTCATCAATTCACCATGTCTAATAGACAAGAAATAATTGGCTATTCCAGGGCTAACGACAACTGGTAAAGAATTCTTAATTCCGTTGATGGCTGATAGTTTGCCAAAAACTATTCTTCCAACTAAGTTTGTAGGATGACTTGAGGTTAAATTTGGGAAAAAATGGGTCAAATGTAGAATTTTGGTTTGGTTAACAGTTGTTGACTTCCATTCATGGATTATGCATAAATATGGATCCTCATAAATTCTCACATGTCTATCTAGTTATTTCTAGTGTGTTTGTGATGAATAAAGGCATGTTGTTGCATGATTATTGGAGAAAAAGTTAATACTGCTAGGCAAATTCTTAATACTGATTGGCAAAAATATTAGTACTGCTAGACAAAAGTTAGTACTGCTAGGCTAGTATTAGTACTGTTAGGTTACCGTTTACACTGTTTGGTCAATAAGAGATTTTCAACTCTTTGAATATTACCGTTGAGGTTTTTACGCAACTGACTGAGTATATAAGGTTCTAAATTTGGATAATTGTATTCTTTACCTTATTTACACGATTTCTTTTAAACTAAAGATACAATTCGTTCATTTATCTGCTTTCAAAACCTTATACACTCTCTGTAAAATCTCAATTGCTTTTACCAACCACTAATTCATTCTACATCGATCTTAACCGAGCACTCACATCAGTACTTTGCTCATATCTTTTATACATGGCTAATATGGACTTCTGCGACAAGCATAACATGGTGGCTTTTCTTCAAAAGCCAACTGGAAGTGAGGAATTCCATCAGATAGTAGACTTTCTTGCTGGTAGCCATATCAGGTATGCTTTAACTGCAAACCCTACTATCTATGTTTCTCTTATTGAACATTTTTGGCAGACTACTATTGTTGAAACAGTCAATGATGGAGAACAACAGATAACTGTCACAGTTGATAGGCAAACAATTGCTATTACTAAAGCATCTGTTAGGAGACATCTCCAATTAGCAGATGCATATGGTATTAGTTCTTTGCCTAATACTGAAATTTTAGAACAACTCACTCTAATGGGGTATGTTTCTAATGATGACAAACTTACTTTTCAAAAACGTAAATTTTCACCCCAATGGAGATTTTTGATCCATACCATCTTACATTGTTTAAGTCCTAAGAAAACTTTACGGGAACAATTTTCTAGTAATATTGCAACTGCAATCATTTGTTTAGCTACAAACAGGACTTTTAAGTTTTCAAAATTAATTTTTGATGGTATGGTAAAAAATGTGGATAGTAAAACAAAAATTTTGATGTATCCACGATTTATACAAATGCTTTTAAATAAAAAGAAAAGGCTTCTTAAACAACATAAGAAAACATATGTTGCTCCTTCTTGAACACAAAAACTTTTTAGCAACATGAAAAGAGGTTTTTCAGGGGAACACATACCTCTATTTGATTCAATACGGATTCATGACCAACCTGGTCAGGGTGAAGGACCAACACTCACTGTTGAGTCCCAATACACACCCATTTCTTCTCCAACTACCTCACAACCCACTACATCTCAACCAATGTCATCACAAGAACAACCTTCTCAAGTACCTACAACTGAATCTATTATTACTACTTTATCCCCACCTTTATATGAAACAAAAATTCCACACACAACATCTTCCATGCCCCATGATTCACCTCTCTCAGGAGGTGACACACCTGGAAGTGATGAGGGCAGCAAGAAACTTAATGAATTGACAGAATTATGTACCAAACTATTTGACAAAGTCACCAGCTTGGAGGATGATCTCAAACAGACTAAGAAGGTTTATGGTAAGGCTTTTACAAAATTGGTGAAGAGGGTCAAACATTTGGAAACCAAGCTAAAATCTACCTCAGTAAGGAGAAAGGCAGGGATGGTAATTTTAGATGATGAGGAGGATTTGATTTTAGAGGATCCTTCCAAACAGGGGAGGATGACAGAGACAGAATATGAAGATGTAGATGTAGAGACATAATATGAAGAAGTTAAGTATGATTAGACTGATACATTTCAGCAGATTACTCCTATAAAGGTTTCACAAGGTAAAGAACAAAGTCAAGAGAGTTCTGAAGTTTAATTAGATGTTCTCAGTGCAGCTAAAATCCTTGCAGATGCATCCAGAGAAAGAGTAAAGACCTATAAAAGTTACACTAGAAAAAGAAGAAGTACTGTCAGTTCAAGAGATAGTACTGCTGGAGGTCTTTTTAGTACTGCTGAGGAAATTCTAAGTACTGATGAAAGGATAGCTCAGAAGCTAAATAAGGAAGAAATGGCAAAAGCTATAGCAAGAAAAGAACATGAAAGGATTGATTTTGAAAAAGCCTTAGAGTTACAAAAATAGTTGGATGAAAGGGAAGAAACTGATAATATTGACTGGAGTATTGTGGCTGAACAAGTTCAAGAGAGACAGTCAGATACTATAAAAAGATATCAAACACTCAAGATGAAACCAATCTCATTAGCTCAAGCAAGGAAGAATATGATGATTTACTTAAAGAATATGGTTGGATACAAGATGGGTTACTTCAAAGGAATGAGTTATGATGAGATCAGACCCATGTTTGAAAAAGAGTATAATAAGATATAAACTTTGTTTAAAAAGGATAGTGAAGTTGAAAAGACAAAGACAAAGAGAGTTGTAGAAAAGACACTACTTCAAGAGAGTTTCAAAAAGTTAAGGACAGCTGAAGCTTCAAGGTCGAAACCTATTCAAGAATAACCTACTGAAGAACCAAAAGAATTATCTAAATAACAACTTAAGAAGATGTTGGAGATAGTTTTAGTAGAAAAAATCAAGGCAGAAGCTCTACAAGTTAAGTATCTTATAATTAATTGGGAAATTCATTCTGAAGGATCAAGAAAATATTGGAAGATTATCAAGGTTAGAAACATCATACAAGCATATTAAGTTTTTGAAGATATGCTCAAAGGATTTGACAGAGAAGACCTTGTTACATTATGGAGCTTAGTTAAAGAAAGATTTAGATCAGCAGAACCTACTGAAGATATGGAAAGAGCTTTATGGGTTAAACTAAAAAGACTGTTTGAACTAGATAAAGATGATGTGTTATGGAAACTACAAAAATACATGCATGATCCTTTGACATGGAGACTGTATGATACATGTGGAGTGCATCATGTATCTTCAACAAGAGCACATGACATCTATATGTTAACAGAAAAGGATTATCCATTATCTACTACAGTTATGGGTTTGATGCTAAGCAGAAGGCTGCAAGTAGAAGAAGATAGTGAGATGGCAAGACACCTAGTTATGAAGATCTTCATAGAAGCCAACAAGCCACGAAGCTGAAGTGTTTGGAAGAATCCTCTTAGAAACAAAAAGCTATAATTCAATAAACTTGATGATTTGGAGATAAATCACAAGTTTAGGGGAGGATTGTTGGGAATTAAGAGCTTTTACAAGGGTATACTGCTGATGAACTAAGTACTGCTATTTGAAGATTTATGCTGCTACTAAAGATTGAAGAATATAAACTAAGTCGTTAGTACTAGTAGTTGTAATAGTTAGTACTGTTAGTTATAGTTAGTACTGCTAGTACAAAATGATAGATCATTAGTACTGCTAGTTAGTTTATTAGTACTGTTAGTATAATAAGTTAGTACTGCTTAAGTGATATGCATGGGATATATTAGGAATAGATATGCGTGATCATTTAACGCGTTTTGTAAGCCTATTAGGGTTTTCCTTAGTGTATAAAAGGAACCCTACGACATAGTTAGAGAGATCAATTCAATATAGAAAAGTCATAGCTATTAGGCAAAACATATAGTTGTTTCGTGAATCATTCAATATATTGTGAGTTGAGAGAAAAATCTTATGTTGCTACTGCTACATAGTTTTAATTGTTCTTCTAGTGTATAACGATTAGATTCCTCATAATCTTTATATATTACTCATGGTTTCTATCATAGTTGTTTTAGATCTATCTAAGACAACTAAAGCTTTAACAAGCTAATCAAAGATCTGTTAAAAGGGGATCAACAAAAAGTGTCAATGATACTTTAACTGCTGAGCTTGAAAGATATAAAGAACAAGTTAAAGTTTTGAAAGAAGGAAAAAATTTGATTTATGGAGTAATGATACCGTTTCAGACTCAAGTGCATAGTCTGTAGAGATTGATCGTCTTAAACAAACTCTTTCTGAACATTTAAAAGAAAAGGAATCTTTAATACAAACAGTTACTCTTCTCAAAAATGATTTTAAGAAAGAAGAATCTAGGAACATCGATAGAGAGATTGCGTTAGAAAAGAAGATCAAACAACTAGATAATATTGTTTTTAAAAGAGATCAATCTGCACAAATTGTTCACATGTTGATGAAACCTCAGTTTTTCTATGATCATACCACTAAACAAGCTCTAGGTTTTCAAAATCCTTTCTATCTGAAGAAAGCTCAGGAGTTAAAACCAAAGCTTTATGATGGTAATGTCATTAAGAATACGAGTGCTATTGTGATTCCTGACTCCGAAGAGACCCTAATGCTTGCTGAAGAGAGTCGTTCAAAAATGCTTTTAAAACAACAAGATCCTATGATGTTAGAAAAGAAAGTTAATACTACACCAGTCGATTATGCTATCCTTAATCAACTTTCTCAAGATTTTGAAAAATGATTTGTTCCACAAACTGAATTATCTGCTGAACAAGCCTTTTGGTCTCAGAATTCTGTGAATTCTCCAGAACCCACTCTTTCTAGTAGACCCACCAAATTTGAGGTTCCAAAAGAACTTCCTAAAGTCAGCATGGTTAATATGAGTTTGAAGAAACTTAAATACCATCTTGCTGGTTTTGACGTGGTTGTTAAAGAAAGAACCACACCCACAGCCATCACTGAGGGCTCATGGGGGTTCGAACATACAAAAGCTTGTTTTAGGGTTGAAATAATTTCATTTGTAAAAGCTCTGAAGGACTTATTTAATACATTCAATCAATATTTGATTGATGAACTTTCTGAAGTCCAAAATGTATTTCATCAAATGGAACAGGCTATAGAACAACATCGTGTTGAGTCAAAAACATTTAAAGTAAAAATGAATCAAGTTTTGAACGAAAACGAACGACTCTTGCAACAAGTCATTAACAAAGATATTGTGAACATAATTATGAATTCTTCTGTGGTAATGTCTTTGTGAATGTGCATGAATGTGAAAAGTGTCTAAAAATTGAGACTGAGCTTCTTCACAAAAAGGATTTCGTTGAAAAAGAGATTTACGATAAACTGTTCAAAAGTTTTACCACTCTTGAAAAACATTGCATCTCTTTAGAAGTTGATACTCAACTTAATCAAGAAATTTTTCAAAGGGACAATTCTGTTTCAAATCAAAGTGCTCCAAGTTTTGATCAATTGTTTGAATTAAATGAATTGAAAGCTCAGTCCCAAGAGAAAGACACGGTCATAAAGAAGTTGAAAGAGAGAATTAAATCTCTAAGTGGAAAAATGAATGAGGATAAGATTAAAAAGGACTTAGAAGAGATTGAAACAATAAATATTGAATTGGATCATAGGGTGTCAAAGCTTATTGCTGAGAATGAGCATTTGAAACAGACCTATAAGCAACTTTATGACTCGATTAAACCAGCACGTATTCGATCAAAAGAACAATGTGATGATTTAATTAATCAAGTCAATCTAAAGTCTGTGGAAATCTCTGATTTAAATGCTAGTCTTCAGGAAAAAGTTTTGGAAATTACAGCTCTCAAGGATGACTTAAGGAAACTTAAAGGAAAGCTCTAGTTGATAATGCTATTACGAAACACACTACTGATCCAGAGATGCTTAAGATTGATGTGGAACCTATAACCCCTACATTTTTGAATAAAAAGACAGCTCACTCTGCCTATATTAAGCACACTCAAGAAGAAGCTATAGTTCTTAGGGATCTAGTTGAACATGTTAAATCAAAATATCCACTAGATCATTCCTTAGAATCTGCCTGTAGGTATGCTAAACTAATTCAGGAGTTGCTTACACACATCAGTAAAACCTGCCCGAGTGTCAACAATACTGATGGAAAATTAGTGGATGTGACCCCAAAGAACAAGGACAAAAATGTTAGATTCACTGGGCCTGTCACATCCTTTGGAAACACAATCACAAAAACAGGCTCTATATCAAACCTAGTTTCTAACAAACCTATGTTGTCTTCTACAGGAGTAAAACAGTCTACTAGTGCTTGCGGATCACAGCCTTCAGGCAATACAAAGAAAGATAAGAATCAGCAAACACCAAGTAGTACTCAGAAGAATAAAGTAGAAGCCCACCCTAGGAAAGTTAAATCTTGTTTTAAAAATAAAGACTGTATTGCTAAACCTAAAGGAACTTCTCATATGCAGCATTCCAAGCTTACTGCAAATTCTGAACATAAATGTGTTAAGTGTAATGGTTGCATGCTTTCTGATAATCATGATTTGTGTGTTCTTGATTTTATCAATAATGTGAATGCTCGTAATAAATCTACATTTGTTAAGCAAAGTTCAAAGAGAAAAGTTTCAAAACCAACAGGAAAGGTGTTTACAAATATTGGATACATCTGGAAACCATTTAGAAGGAAATGTGTGCCCTTTAACTAGGATTACCACAACTACTAAAGTACCCCTTAGGAAACCAACTGCTCTAGAAAAT
>BQNB010112650.1:0-19318 GCA_026074375.1 Tanacetum coccineum | reverse complement strand
GAAGAATTAAACGGATAAAAGGGATAAGAAGATAAGAATTAAACGAAATAAGAAGATAAAGGAGAATATTTTTATATTTTTATAAAGATGATAAAAATAAAAATATTTTTTTTGAATTTTTAATATTTATAAAAATGAAAAGGAAAAATAAAAATAAAATAAGAAGGAAAATATTTTCAGTTTTATTTTTAAATAAGCACAAAAATAAACTTTTCGAAAAAAGGATCTTCAAGGCACTAACTTCAAGCACCACGTGTAGATCGTACACCTCTCCCCAAAAACGGCGCCAAAAACTGATTCGTACAAAACGTACTGGTCGAGTAATATAATATAAGTAATCACATCAGATATGAAAATTACTTTAGGAAAAATAATAGTTTATCCTTCGGATTTCGTGTCCCAACGAGAGATGAATTTGAAAATCACGAAAATGTTTCTAATTTAATGCTTGAATATCTTTTAATTTTTAGTTTTTAATTAAAACTAATGATAGCGATAAACTTGATTATACTAAATACTAAGCAAGCTAATAAGATGAAAAATATATGAAGAAAAATATGCTTGTCAAGTAAAAGTGAATAGATCATTAAGTGTGAAATTTTAGATCTTAATGATGAACTAATTTCTGTCTAATAAATCGATTCCTTAAAATGTTGGCTTAATATTAAAAACGACTTTTTATTAAGAAATTAATTACTAATTTATTGCCTACTTAATCTTACGGATTTTGCCCGTTCGACTAAATAAAACACTAAACTAAATAATTTTTGCAAATTATTAATCAATCACTAATCACTTATTAAATTCCACACCTAATTCACTAAACACAAATTTACTTAACAAGCATAAAAATAAACTACTCGCTATGCATGATGATCAAATAAACAAAGCTAAACATTTTAAACTAAGCTACACTAATGTATTGAAAAAGGATAGAAAATAGAACCGAATTGGAGAGCCGCAAATAAACGATAACACCCGATTTAATAAGCTAAAGAAAATATTCAAATTCTATCTAGCTTATTAAACCCTTTAAGCTTCACGCCTCATGAGTTGACCGGCACCAAAGGCACAACACAAACAAACTGTTAATTGAAACACAGTTATAACAATTACCATTTGCAAATTTAATTTTTACTAAATTTGATGACTCGAACACCAGGCTCACAATTAATCTACTTCAAACCAAATTGAGCCCAACAACCAAACTTGATCCAGTAGCTAATCCTAGTCTACTAACCAAATCTGGTCAAAAGCTCATGAGTTCTACAAACACAGCCCAAGATTGATTCTTGAATTTAGGCCTAGATTTCAAATGTTGAAATAGAACAGTAGGTGTACGAGTACAAATTTTAAGCTAAACCTACAACTTTAATAAGCTAAAGCAAGAACTGGATAGGCCAAAATAACGACAAGCAAATACTTAAAAAACTTATTTAAAACAAGCAACGACAAAGCACGAGATTAAGCTTTTTAAAACGAGATTTAAACTATTAAGCACGAACATGAACAAATAAGCTCACGGATATTATTTAATTAAATAAGCACTAATCCATAGTCAATAAGCAAAGCTAAATCAGAAACTACAAGATGATTTTGAATCGAATCTGAGCAAATGAAACTCAAATAATCTAACTAAAAGAGAAAAATAAGTAGAACCGAAAAAAGCTAGAAATATAAACTATCCATACTACTTTTCAAAACAAATAAGCTTATACATTTTGAAACTTTTTGTAAAATAAGCTGAACTAAAGCAGAGGAGATCTCGGATCTTAAAAGCAGCAAGGCTTATAAATAAGTCGAGCACTTAAGCTCAATGTACTTTTCTTATGAACCGAATCGAGCTAGAGGGATAAGCAAAAGAAAAAGAGAAAAGAAAAAAAAGCTATCAAGCCGAAGCTTATGTTGATATATGAGCTTAGATCTGGTTCGAATAAACCATTAGAGAGCTTATTCGACTAATAGAAATAGGCTAAAGAAAAAGAAAAAGAAATAAGCAACAACAAGCACCGAGTTATAAGCTAAAAATCAAAACATCTCATATCAATAAGCCACAAAATCTACGTTACAATAAGCCCCGATAAGCTGTTACAAATATTCTAAATAAGCTGAACAATAAGACAAAAATAAGCTAAACAAGGTTTTTTTTGAGAGAACTATACTACAATTAAAACTAATATCTCTTTAAACTGCTACATGCGTAAATATATAGCCAAAGTGGAGTTAAGTGTCAATTTATAATTTCCCAACATGCGTAATAAAAACGCATATCAATCCTCGTGATCGTTACCTAGTACATCCATATAGTATTCTAGATCCACCAACAAAAAAACTGCCGCGTGTACTTATTATTTGTGTAAAACCAACGCATGTAATTTACTCGTCCCTTTCCTCGTACAATCGTTAATATATAAAAATTTTGAGAACTAAAGGGATGCCACGTGTCCGCATTTTATTTGTCCATTCCATGTTAGTGGAACCTTACGTGAGGTTATTCCATTTATTTAGAGGGCACGTGAGGTGCTATCTCTATTCATTCTCAAATTCAATTTGTGTACTCAGTTAACAAAATGGAAAATGGACTTGTGTAGATGGGATGAACATTTATTAGCATATGTCTGTTGGGCCAGCAAGCAAGTCTTGGGCTTAATAATATGTATGGGCTGGTTTAGGCTTTGGCTGATTTATCAATATTGGGCTAGCTCTAGTATGGGTTGGCCCGGCCCATATAAATGGGTTAAGGGCTGACCCAATATACAATGAAGGCACCGTTAAACTCGTAATTTTACGCTTTTTTCAATGGCATGCTCGGGAATTTTTATTACTTCGTCTTGGCTTTAAATAATAATTAACTTGATCAAATCGAGCCCGATAATTCCTGTTTTTTACTTTGTTTTCAATCTTTTTTCCTGCAAGACATAAGAACACCAAAACAGACATATTTGCCATATAATTATCCATATTTTAGTGTTTTAGTCCGTATTATAGTGTTTTTCGGAGTATAAACGATGTGTGTTCAAGCACACATCAAATTCTCCCACACTAAGCCATTGCTGGTCCCACACGTAATGTTTATAAAACACGTCCGGAAAGAAATAATTTTGACCCCCTTAACTTATGACCCCTCACAATCAAACAAGAACTAAAAAGGTCCATTAAAAGGTTCAAAAATCATTTATTTCGAAAACTCCCCCGTTTTAACCACTTATTCATTAATAGATAAAAAAAACTAAGATGAAATTATATAAAAGGCTTTAAGAATGGGAGTTCGTCATCCTCGATTTTTCGCGATCCCCAAACCAAGCTTAAACGAAATCATAGTCAAATATAAGATTAGATGCTAACTCTACTCATAAATGCTAATTGTGTAAACGTAGCTACTTTTCGCTCCCTTATTCCTAATTTCCTCTAAGGATTTTATTATTATTATTGGTGACAAATAAATTATGTCCTTATTATCAAAAAGGTGCTCGGTTTAGACCATAAGTAGTTTGAAATCCTTTCCTAAAGAGACGATATGGCGAGAATAAGGTCCACATTAAGGTTTTAATTTCGCATGATTTAGGGGTTATCCTTTTTATTTCATCCGAGACAACTCAACTAAGAGTCCAGAAACGAAGGCTTTATTTTGATAACCCCGGAGTCGAAATTTGGCTTTATTATTATTTTTATTGCAACATTATTATCCATCGGTCCTTTAAACAACTGCCACATTGGTATGCGAGCCGACTATGGTCTAGGAGTCTTATTTCGACTAGAAGATCCTCGACCTTTTTGAAAACTGCCACATCGGTATGCGAGCCGACCATGGTCCAGTAAACTTTTATTAATCTCGGATTTATTATTCTTACTATGGGCCTTCTTTTGAAAACTGACCATGGTCCAGTAATCTTTTATTAACCCACAGTTCTTATTATTATTATTACCTCCACCCTTTAAGCAACTGCCACATCGGTATGCGAGCCGACCATGGTCCAGTGGTCTTATTTCGGCTTCAGTTTAATACATTATTATTATTATAGCCAAATTTCAAGTCATGTGGTCTTTTAACTACCAAGACAACGGTAGCGAGCCATCAGGAATCGGTAGCCTATTTCTCCACAACACTGACAAAACATCGATGTGTACCTTACTTTCACTATAAGGAATCTATATGAAGGGATCTAAACTAAGAATCACAAAAACCAAAGTAACTTTATTTATTTAACAATTATATAATGTTTATTAAGCTGGTAGGAGAAAAAAGCCACAATTAACCTCTGCTCTAAAGAGATTCAACTACTCCACGCTTAGCATCTAACTTATATTCAACTCTATCATTTTACTTTCTTTGCAGAATTTTAAAGTTTTGCAAACGCTTAGTGTAAAAAGCTAAGGGGGAAGCTAGAGAAAAATACTCGGTCGACTCAAAAGCTACCTAGTTCTACGAGCCTACTTATTCACATATCTAACAATAACTAAAAGCTCTTCTTCTCTTTTTTTTTCTTTTTCAATAAGCTAACCAAAAACAAAAAACTAAGGTCAAAACAAGGTTGCAAAGGACACAGTTAAGTGTTTGGCTGGTGTGAAGCAACAAATAGAATTGTTAAGTAGTTTGTTAAATCTTTGGGCTTAAATAAGTATGGGTCGGTCTGGCCCATATAAATGGTGTCGGATAGGCCCAATAAAAGATGAAGGCACAGTCGGATTTGAAATCTCGTGCTCTTTCCAATGGCATGCTCGAGAAATATTGACGACTTCGTCTTGGTCTTGAATAATGAGAAAACATGATCGAATCGAACTCGAAAATTCTCGTTTTTGCTTTGTTTTCAATCCTTAGTACCTGCAAGACATAAAAACATAATACAACATATTTTCAATATAATTTTCCATATTTTAGTGTTTTTGGTCCGATTAATAGTGTTTTCAGGAGTTATAAAGATGTGTGTTTAACACACATCAAATTCCCCCACACTAAGCCATTGATGGTCCCACACGCAATGTTTATAAGACAAGCCCAGAAATAAATAATTAAACCCCCTTAACTTATGACCCATCACAATCAAACAAGAACAGAAAATGTCCATTAAAAGGATCAACAATCATTTATTTTGAAAACGTCCCAATTTTGATCACTTATTCAATAATATATAAAAACTAAGATAAAAATTAAATAACATTATTTAAATGGCTTTAAGAACGGGAGTTCGTCATCCTTGATTTTTCACGATCCCCAAACTAAGCTTAAACGAAATCATAGTCAAATATAAGATTAGATGCTAACACTACTCATAAATGCTAATTGTGTAAACGTAGCTACTTTTCGCTCCCTTATTCCTAATTTCCTCTAAGGATTTTATTATTATTATTGGTGACAAATAAATTATGTCCTTATTATCATAAAGGTGCCCGGTTTAGACCATAATTAGTTTGAAATCCTTTCCTAAAGAGACGATATAGTGAGAATAAGGTCCACATTAAGGTTCTAAATTCACATGATTTAGGGGTTATCCTTTTTATTTCATCCGAAACAACTCAACTACGAGTCCAGAGACGGAGGCTTTATTTAGATAACCCCAAAGTCAAAATTTGGCTTTATTATTATTATTATAATGCAACAATATTAGCCTTCGGCCCTTTAAACAACTGACACATCGGGCGTCCCTAAACCGGATTTAAGCAGCCATTAGTAGTCTTATTTCGACTTTGGGAATTCCCTTAACCTTTTTGAAGGCTGCAACATCGGGCGTCCAGCAAACTTTTATCAGTCTTGGATTATTATTATTACTATGGGCCTTCTTTTGAAGACTGCCACATCGGGCGTCCTAACTGACAAGAGACAATAAACTTTTATCAGCCCACAGTTCTTATTATTATTATTACCTCCACCCTTTAAACGACTGCAACATCGGGCGTCCTAACCGACAAGAAACAGTGGTCTTATTTCGGACTTTGATTTTATCACATTATTAATTATTTTAGCCAAATTTCATGTATTGTGGTCTTTAACTACCGATTACATAGGGCGTCCTAACCAAAAGACACGGTAGCCTATTTCCCCACAACACTGACATAACCTCGATGTGTACCTTACTTTCACCAGAAGGAATCTCTACGAAGAGATTTAAACTAAGAATCGCAAAAACCAAAGTAACTTTATTTATTTAACAATGATATAACATTTATTAAGCTGGTGGGAGCAAAAAGCCACAATTAACCTCTATGAGCTCTAAAAGGATCCAACTACTCCACGCTTAGCATCTAACTTATATTCAACTCTATCATTTTTTGTTCTTTGCAAAATTTTAAAGTTTAGTAAACGCTTAGTCTCAAAAGCTAAGGGAAAAGCTAGAGAAAAATACTCGGTCGAGTCAAAAGCTACTTAGTTCTACGAACCTACTTATTCACATATCTAACAATAACTAAAAGCTCTTCTTCTCTCTCTCTCTTTTTAGCATAATTAAAGCAAAAAACTAAGGTCAAACGGGGTTGCTAGGGATACAGCAAGGCCACACGGTAAGATCATATTTTGTAGAACCCCCCCCCCCCCCCCGCCCCCCCACACACACACTTAGAACCGAAACATTAGCCTTAATGTTTAAAAATGTTGGGTTTTACCCCCTACAAATAGGGACGAAAAGGCAAAAAAGCAAGTATTCCAATTGTGAAACAAAAAAAAGGGGGGGGGAGGGGGACGGATGGAAACACAATTAATATTACATGATCAGGACTTATAGATTTAAAAAATAAGCAGAATATCGAAGAGCGGGTGTTAGGGATGGAAAACAAGCACGAGGTCTTCACGATCTTAAGGAAATCCTGCACGCAAAATGGTACCAAACCTTTAGAAAGGAAGCCCTCCCCCAATTAGGGCTATTATCCATACATACTTATTTATTAAGAAAATAGAAAGAAGAACAGACACGGGTTGCCTCTCGAGAAGCGCTTGTTTATTAATGAGTCACTAGCTTGACTCACCCCTGAATTTAGTTGTCCTTGGGGGAAAAATGGAGATCTGGGGCATCCATAGCAGGGATGTCCCCTCCATAGTAGTGTTTGATCCGGTGCCCGTTTACTTTCAAGTTAGGACCGTCGGGTTGGGATAACTCGATGGTACCATATGGAAATACTTCAGTAATCGTAAAAGGGCCAGACCAACAGGAATTTAATTTGCCCGAGAAAATCTTCAATCTAGAATTAAAAAGAAGAACGCGGTCACCGACATGAAATTCTCTATTTTTGATCTTTGCATCGTGTATCTTTTTTGTCTTTTCTTTGTAGATCAAAGAATTCTCGTAGGCTTGATCCCGAAGTTCATTTAATTCATTCATTTTAACTTTTCGGTGATCACCCGCAGTTTTTAGATCAAAGTTAGCCCATTTCAAGGCCCAGTAAGCTTTGTGATCGAGCTCAATAGGGAGATGACACGCTTTACCGTACACGAGCTTATAAGGAGTACGGTACGGAAATCCCATAATGCATCATCTAATTTGCCAACCCATTTTGCTCGATGCTCGCCTACTGTCCTTTCTAATATCCTTTTTAAACCACGATTAGACACCTCCACATGGCCACTTGTTTGAGGGTAATACGAGGTCAAAAGCTTATGTGTAACATTATATTTTTTAAGAACATTAGAAAATTGGTCGTTACAAAAATGAGTCCCTCGATCACTAATAATGGCCCGTGGGGTTCCAAATCTAGAAAATAATTGTTTCAATAATTTAACAACAACTTGGGCATCGTTAGTGGCGAGTGCTTTTGCTTCAACCCATTTAGACACATAGTTGACAGCCACGAGTATATATCGGTTCCTTCGTGAAGACGGGAACGGGCCCATAAAGTCGATGCCCTAGACGTTAAAGATCTCACAAATCTGAACAGGATTTTGGGGCATTTCGTCCCTTTGTGACATTTTTCCTTAACGTTGACATGCATCAAAATGTGTGACCATGTCATGGGCATCGCGATAACTGGTGGGCCAGAAAAAACCAAAGTCAAAAACTTTCTTGGCGGTGTAGTTCGGGCCATGATGTCCCCCGGTAGGACCATGGTGGCAAGCTTGGAGAATATCCATAGCTTCCTGCCCGTCTACACACCGCCGAATAATCTGATCAGCATAAATCCGAAAGAGATAGGGGTCATCCCAGAAATAATGTCGAACATCTTTAAAGAATTTCTTTTTATGTTGGGATGACATCCCTTTAACAAGCACATTACCCACTAGGTAGTTTGCAATATCGGTAAACCACGGGGGTTCATCATCAGGATTAAGAGAAATCATATTTAGGGACTCGTGTGGAAAATTGTCATTCATTTCCAATCCAACGAGATCCCCTTGATGTGGATTTTCTAATCTACTCAAATGATTGGCCGCGAGATTCTCTGCTCCTTTTTTTATCGCGAATCACTACAAGAAAAAAGGGTTTTTGGGACGAAACTTTTTGGAACGGTCAAATAATCGTGCCAAATACACGTATTTGGAACATGTTTCCTAAGCGTGCCAAAAAAAATAGGTATTTAGGACGGCTATTACAAAACGGTTCCAAATACGTATGTGTTTGGAACGGTTTCAAATAATGGTGTCAAATACATGTTTATTTGGGATAGTTTGAGTTAACGATGCCAAATACATATGTATTTGGGACGGATGGTACGACCGGTGCCAAATTTTTATATGTGTTTGGAACCTTCCTAGGCAGAGTACCTAACTGTTGTAGTGTAGAATAGGCAAGACTCGGGGTGTTATTATCGTTCTCTAGGGGAATAGTTTGGGTAGGTTTGAATAGTACGTTACAAAGATCTAAGGATTGAGGGAAGACTATTTTTGTATTTTTATAATTTATGAAAACAAGTAAAAATCTCGGGTTTTGAAGGGGGTTTTGATTACTCTACTTAACTACTCCTAATTATGCAATAAAAATAATTGTGGAGGTAAAGACTTGTACGATTAAACAAACGTGCTCAGTCATGCACTACTCCTAGTTGATCTTTCTAATTCTATTGACCTTTAGTTTTTATTCCTGTTGTGATTCTCGGATAACCCGTGTTAGGGTTATTATTCACGATTCCGTTTTACGTCACCATAGCTTATAAGTTTATTCGAACATTGCTATAAACATTCCTTTTTTCAAAACAAGTTATTAAGCTAACAAAATAAGATAAAAAAACCTTTAATCTTGTCAATACGAGACTAATTATTTTTACAGAAACATGGACGTGTTATTATTGTTACCATCCATCTCTCGTCAATACGAAACTAACTATTTTTATTCATTTTTATTAATTATACTTACGTCAAAATCTTGTGCGTGAACGTAATCTAAAACTAGTAAATTTTAAATAATTTGAAAACATTGAATATATGTAACTTCACTTTAATTTTTTTTTTTTCATAATTCTACTAATTTAATTTATGATAAATCTATCATTATATATCCCAAACCGGTTTCCCCCTCCTTAAATTTTCATTTGTCCCGCTTAAAATTTTCCCCAAAATCAAAATCACATTTCTCCCTCTATGTCCTCGTCCACATATCCTTTACTTATCAGTTGTCACTTATACTGTAATTAATGGTTTGGTTATCATTAGTATAACTTCCTTTGCGCATTGCGCTGCCGCCGCCTACTTCCCACCAAACAATTGAGCATCTCATATGTACATGCAGTCGTAATCTAGTGGTACTATAACCCTAACTACAACACGCACCACCGTTTATAGTCCCCAAATCGGCACAGGCATGCTTTCAATTTTAAAACTTTTTTTGTTCTTGTTTACTATTCATTTTGTGCGATTTGGGTCTTAATAGCTTTTATAGTCTATGGTTTGAGCATGTTTATGTTTGTGTACACAAGGTGTTTGTCCAAGTTCTTAAACTTGTATTTATGTTTTCGTTAGGATAGTTTCTTCCTTTTGTATCATATATATCTTATATTAGTTAAATGAGCTTAAGTTATACTCATATGTTGTACCAAATTTGTATGTGTCGATTATGTTTTAATATAAAATTTTGGATTAGAATTAGGGTGTTTGTATGAATGGTTAATTATATTTTATGTGCCTTACATAGATATCACTTCAAGCTTAGTATATGCATTGTGTATAAGGTTCTACAAAGATTAACGATAAACTCAGTAGATAACGCAAACTTTAATTTTGAAATAATAGTCCAATAAGGGTAACTTAAATGAGTGACAATTGTATGTCGTTTATTAGGGATTTAGATATATATTGCAAGCAGGTCTAAAGGTGGGAAATTTATATTGAGAATATAGGATACAGATTTGGAAAGATCAACCAAGGATTTTGAGGAGGCTGTTTTGAGGGATCTTTCTTGGCTTAGGTTAACGCGGGATGAGGGCCTGGGTGATGCTGGTGGTGACTATGGCATGTAACTCCGGTCAAGCCTATCGTTTCTTTTGCTCTAATCAGGTAATTTTATCTTGTGCATCTCCAACCTTTTGCATTTACAGTATTATTTAGCATTAGTAGTAAACCGGTAGAGAAATAAACTAAGGAACTGTTCCCTTTCCCTTTACCACTTATATATAAGCTGTTTAATTTCTTTTGAGCTTCTAATATTATTGGTATCACTCATTAATGCAAATAAACTTTTTAATGTGAATATGTGATAACTTTTCAGATCAGTTCCACGGATGGGCAATCTTGTTCTGGTCAAACTTCAGAAATTGCACGAGAGGGATTTCAAAAGAACAGCTGTGTTCGCGTAAAATTCTAGCAGGGAAAGAGATTTTCATGCAAGATAGATGGAAACCTATGCGACTGGATTTCTAAAACCATAATAATTTTCGTCGTCATCATTGACTCTGGTTAGTGAACTTCATCATTCATCCCCAATTGATGTAAATATTTTCTTTTTTTAGTCTTCCTGTCAACAAACTGATAAGACTCTAACCTAAAAAACCAATTGACTTGTATACCAAATTAATTAAAGTTCATCGTGTTACAATAATATTTTTAATTAGGTATTTTATTTGGTCCTATTCTTAAATGAAGAAGTAGTGTGTAAAATATAGGATTATGAAAACATTTGCATTATCAGGTGGCTCAAGATATTTACTCGATATTTTTCTTTCTAATCTACATATTCATTCAAAGAATCAATCGTAAGTCTATATTTATCTTGAATAACACTTACGGTTTCCACATGTTTTGAGTGTCGATCATTTGCTACTTCTGGTATCATGTTACTTTGGTTTGAGCGTTAGTTTTCAGCTGTTCTATTGGTTGTTCTTGTATCAGTTATCGATCGAGTGTTTAGTTTCATCATTCGTATATGTACATTTAGGCCACATTTGTTGCAGCATCTTTTGGGTGTTTCCTATACTTGTTAAATATTTTGAAAAGCAATGCAACAACTCAAACTGTTATTATAAAGATTGTAGCCTATTTATATATTACTAGGCTCGTAATTACATTTTGATTCCAATGCAAGTTCATTCAATGTCTGTATCAAACAAGAGAATAGTTGTGTAACACATTTCTTTGTTCGATTCTGTTGTAGCACCAAACAATGGAATCCAAACAGATTCGATGAGGCTATTCCCTTTCTCTGGGATTCCATTCTCTTATAAAATTCCATTCTTTGTGATTCAGTTGTACCAAACGTCCTGCTAAAATCTCTTGATGTGACTAGTATCATAATATATCTGATGTGTACACACACAAATACATGCAGGTGTAGCCTTCTTTGCATTCTATTATCCACCACCTTCATATAAGTAGTTGGTTCTGTTTATAGCCTAGACTAAACTAATTTACACTGTATAACTCTCAAACGTGTCGTGACAACATGTTTGAATTTGCTGAATACTAATATAATAGGAGAAGATGTTTGGTTGTTCATAACTGAAGTTAGTATTAAGTGGCAGTGTCTAAAGTTAGCCAATTACCAAAATCCATATTTCATGTCAGGCATTTAGACGGCTAATTGATATGTAATTAACAGCACCCTAACACTATTTTTTTAATGTATCCTTCTTCACTTAGATATATTTTTTTGATGACATTAAGATGTAGTGTTTCGCCACAGTGAGGAGGCCAAGCCCAAATATAATAATAGGGAACTAACAAATGCTAACTTAGATTCATTTGGTGCTCTAGTAATTCTTTAATCTTATATCTTTCAGTTCTCACGAAGACATGCAAGCAGTGACACTCTTCAATATACATGATGCATGTGTCTTGCTGCTAAGGTTGACAACATTAAAGAAACTCTTGGCAACGATGAACCGGAGGTAGGATCGGATATTGTTAAGAGGGCACTCAGCTACCCAATGAAGCTGATTGCAAAGAATGTTGGTCAGATAAGTCTCAGAAATCGTCATCCATGACTAAGGTCTGCTTCTTAATTTTTATATAACTCTTTTTTCATACGTCGAATCATGTTTATTAATTTCTTAATTCATCCGAAAGTTATATGATTTCATTTTTGAGTTCTGAATTATTAGTTTCACAACAACTCGGTTTTGAATTTTAAACTTTTGCTTAATTCATTTGAAAGTTATATGATTTCATTTCTAATGTTGGAATATTATATTATGCAGGAGTTATGATGAAGACGTGATCCGATGAGCTTTATTCGTTTTCGTTAGTAATAAATCATCTTGGTGATTTTTTATCGAGTTCTAGTTATGACTTTGTCATTCTAAAGACGTATTGTATTTTACTTTATGGTATATAAGTGACTATGTTTACTTGATTTTATGGATGATTAATAAAAAATTGAGTTCATTTTATTTTTGGCTTTGATTGACTATATTTGCGAAAATTTGAGATTGCTGGTTGATACAATGGTGTACTAAAACGTATTTGTAACGGAAAATGGTGCTAATGCACGATAGCAAGGCGGATAAAAATGTGCCAAATACGTTTGGCACAACAAAACGAAACCGTGCTAAATATTTTTGTCACGGTAGATAAAACCGTCCTAGTTAATTTTGGCAAGGTAAATAAAAACTATACCAAATATACATTCAGCACAGGAAATGAATTGGTACCAAATACACATTTGACACGAGATATAAAAGTGTGACGAATGCCCAAAGAGATTGACAACTAGGAGAGAAGAAGATAGGGTTTATTTTTGCAATCAGGTGGAGTCATCGGCCGGAGCTATTTTAGAGTGTCTTGGATAATCCTCTATAAAAACCGACGTGTCCAGAAGATCCTATTCCTTTAACCGTGTCGCGAGGGGGGGGGGGGGATGGAAGTTTTGAAATTACATCCACTTTAGCTTTATCAACTTCAATTTCATTTTTAGAGATCTTACGACCAAGGACAATGCCCTCTTTGACCATGAAATGGCACTTCTCCCAATTTAGAACTAGATTGGTGTCTTCGCACCATTTTAGCATCATATCTAAATAGGAGAGGCAAGATGAGAAGGAATCCCTAAAGACCGAAAAGTCATCCATGAAAACTTCTATGGTTTTCTCAATCATATCATGGAAAATAGCCACCATACACCTTTGGAAAGTCCTAGGAGCATTGCAAAGACCAAAAGGCATCCTTTGGTAAGCAAATGTTCCATAAGGACATGTGAAGGTGGTTTTCTCTTGGTCTTGGGGATCAATAGGGATTTGAAAGTATCCAGAAAAACCATCGAGGAAACAGTAGTATTCGTTTCCTGCTAAACGCTCTAACATCTGGTCCATGAAAGGGAGAGGAAAGTGGTCTTTACGGGTGGCGTCGTTTAACTTTTGGTAGTCAATACAAATGCGCCAACCCGTGACCAACCTTGTTGGAATCAATTCATCATTTTCATTAGTAAAAACCGTCATACCCCCTTTTTGGGTATGATGTGAATCGGGCATCGAGAAGTTTGATAACTTCTTCTTTAATTACTTCATGGATTTTAGGATTTACCCTTCTCTGGTGCTGAACAGCCGGTTTAAAGTCGTCCTCCATCAATATCTTATGGGTGCAAAAATTAGGATCAATGCCCCGAATATTCGATATTTTCCAAGTGATGACACGTTTACGTGACTTTAAAACCTTTAGAAGCTGTTCTTTTTCCTCCCTCTTCAAGTATTTAGCGATTATGACGGGTAACTTAGAAGTTCCCTCTAAAAACGCGTACTCAAGGTGGGGAGTTAAGTCCTTGAGCTCAAGATCCGGAGGATCATCAATAGAAGATTTAATCTTTTCAGTTTCATTAATCACAAACACAAGAAGAGGAGGAAGGAGATCATTCGAGATGTCATTATTTAATAATATCTTAGTAAGACGGATATCTCCCTCTATATCAAATGTTCCATCATCATCATCCGGTGATGTCGAATCATCAGAAGCAAGAAAAGTGTCGATCTCCTCTAAAATAAAGTCACTATACACGAAGGGAGTGAGAGAAGGGGAGAGAGATGCGACCATAGGGTCAGATGAAGGAGTGGGACTGCCACTCATCAGATTAATTGCCTTTTGAACATTTAGCACCTCATGGAAATGATCATCGCATGTGATATCATGAATGTCAATCTTATAGATAGATTCATCACCATGCTTCGAGGATATTTCGAGGTGCTTTCAACGTTGAAAACCAATTTCTCATCACCAACTCGAAGAGTTAACTCTTCACCGTGTACGTCAACTAGAGCATGTGCCGTCCTCAAGAAAGGTCTCCCTAAGATAAGAGGGACCCGAGGATCGACATCATAGTCGACTACAACAAAGTCAGCCGGGAAAGTGAACTTCCCCACTTGAACGAAGACATCATCGGCTATACCGGCTAGATAAGCAATAGTCTGGGTAGCTAGCTCCCGAGTGGGAGTAAGCTCGGGAAGAGATAGTGTCTTCCACACAGAAAGGGGCATCAAGTTGATGCTAGCACCTAGATCGGCTAGGGCCATGCATGACTCAAGCCCATAGAAATCACAAGGAATAAGGAACCTCTTAGTGTCTCTAAGTTTTCAGGTAACTTTTTTAGGAGCACAACCGAGCAGTTCTCATTCAAGGGTATATTTGCCAGTTCAAGAAGTTTCCCCTTATTGGTAAGGAGATCTTTAACCATTTTAGCAAACATAGGCATGTGAGCTAAAGCTTCAGCCAAACTGATATTGAAGTATAGTTTCTTAAACATTTGCAAGAAACTATGAATTTGTATATCAGATTTGTCTTGAAGCTTATCCTTATTCAACCTGGAAGGATATGGTATCGGAGGTTGATGCGGATTTTGCTCAGGAATCATAAAAGAAGAAGCAGGAGTAGGAGGAAGCTCAGAAGAAGTAGAAGCGGGAGACGGCTAGACTATTAGAGGTGGGACTCTAGTGGTACTCTCGGTGAGTACCTGGTCTGTTATTGACTTCGGGTCTCGTTCCACCTTCTTAGACGAAGAAAGAGGAGGAGGAGGAACCGAGGGTCCAGCTAAAGTAACACCACTCCGTGCGGTGATAGCTTTAAGATCTTCCTGTGGGTTGGGAACGGTGTTGCTCAGCAACATTCCTTAAGATTTAAGATCTTCCCGTGGGTTTGAATCAATAATTGTCTCAACAAATCATCCGTAGAAGATTGATTTGGAGCTTGATTAGCATTTTGTCCTTGTTTTTGATAATATCCCTGATTTTGATTGTAATTATTTCCTTGATTATAATTCTGACCCCTGTTTTGATTATAACCTTGGTTTTGAGAACCTTGGTTATATCTATTTTTGTTCTGATTCTGGTTCCTGTTTTGATTTTTTTGATAATTTCCCTGATTGTTTCCTTGATTGTTTTGATTCTGATTATTTCCTTGATTAAATCCGGGTGGTCCAAGATAGTTATTCGAACGATAGCTAAGCAGATTTCGGTTACCTTGAGGTTGGTAAGCATTACCACCTTGGTTATAGGTTCCCAAAGTAGCGTATACGTCCTGAGTGTGGCCACCGGCGGCTTGACACTCGTAGTAAGGGTGTGGACCACCACACGTCTCGCAACCGTTTCGTATCGAAATAATTGGTCGGTTCATAAGAACGAGAGCTTCAACCTGCTTAGTGAGAGCGGTAAGAGCAGCATCTTGAGTCGAGCTCCCACTAGTACTAGCAACCTGAGGTTTGTTTCTAGAAGTTTGAACTTTAGATTTGTTTTCAATAATAGTCAAAGCTTCTTGGGTATTCTTAGTCAAGAAATTACCACCAGCTGCAGAATTAAGAGAATCATGCTCAGATTGATTTAAACTATTGTAGAAAGTATCAATCTGATGGAGAGGAGTAAAGCCTATGATGGGACATTCTGTATGAAGATCTTTAAATCGGTCCCAGGCTTTAGCAAATGTCTCACCGAATCTTTGTTGAAATCTCGTGATTTCATTTCGAAGATTGGTAGTCTTAGAAGGAGGAAAGAAGCGGTTCACGAACTTGGACACAAGATCATTCCAAGTTGTGATAGAATTGGGAGGATCTTTTTCAAGCTGATAAGTTCTTAACTATACATATATATATATATATATATATACATATAAACCTAAAAATAATCAAATAATAAGAAGAGTATTCCGTATGGTTTTTAAGAAGATTACTTTTAACCAAAGTAAAATTCAAAACCTTCCCGAGTCGTATCCCGACGAGGCGTGAATTGAAAATCGTGATTAAATTTGTGATCGAGTGATTGAATAATCAATATTTTGATTTGGATTCTATTTCTACTAATGAAATGTAAAAACAAGTAAATGCAAGCAAAAAACGAAAGCAATTAAGATTGAAACACTAAAACGATAACGGGAATCAAAACCCGAGCCTTAAAAACCTAAATTCTAAAATTTTAACCCTACAAATGCAAATTTAATTTTTAAAAGTCCTAAATGATAAAAGAAAATTTTAGAAAAAAGAATTATATTTTTTTGACTTTTATATTTTTTTATTATGAATTAAAAACACTTTTAATCTAAAAAATGCATTAAAAATATTAAACTATTTTATAAAAATTCCAAAAAATCAGGGAAAGTACTTAACACTAATACTAACTTAAGAAAAATAAAATGGCTAAACAAAGGCTTATTAATAAGCCCAGAAAAATCAAATAAGCTTAATAAGCAAACTGCCTAAAAAGGGCATAAAACCAAGGTAAGTTGAGAACTCTCAACTTGTCCCACCCTAGCGCAGATGGTAAAGAGTGAGTGTGTTGGTTGAGTGCTTGGTTGAGGTCTCGGGTTCGAGTCCTCCCAAGTGCTCCCAACCCTTACTTTTTTATTTGCTGAAACTTTTTTCACTACTTAAACATAAGCTGGAAATAAGCATTTTTAATTAAGCAAGTTTTTATGAAAACAACTAATAAGCCAGAAAAGAGCAGATTTAATAAGCAGATAACAACTTAAAGCTTAAAAACTTAAATTCTAAACTGAAATGGCACAAAAGCTCAAACAAGCTAACTAGTACACAAATAAGCTTCTAACAGCTTCAAACACAACCTAATAAGCAAGAGTAAACCAGAATAAGCTCACTAGATAAGCAGAAAGATCAAATAAGCCAATGAGTGGCAGAATGGTAAATAACAGGCAGGCTAACAAGCTACTTTCTAAGCAGATTTTAATGGTCTTAATGCAAAAGCTAATGGCTAATAATGAAAACTCAATAAGCTAGAACTACTGAAATTCAAAATAAGCAAAAGTTAAGCAGGTTGACAAACAAAATTAGCAAGAAAAAGCCACTTGAAAAGAGCAGTCTGGACTAAAAACAAGGTTTTTGGTATTATGTTTAAGACTTAAAAATGGAAAAGCAGACCTATTTTAACACAACCAAATAAGCTTCAAAACTTCAGATAAGCTCAAATAAGATCAACTTATACTTCAAACTAACTATGCTATCAATTACAAAACCTAAAACAGATTTTAAAACACCTAAAATTATGATTGAAAAACAGACTCTGGACTAGAACTAAGAACAATATGACAGATTTAGTAAAAACTTGAACAACCAATAACTACAAAAGCAGGTTTAAGAAAATTACTTCTAATGCATTAGATAGACCATATGAAGCATATAAACAACAACAAAACACAATTCAAGGGCAACATCAAGATACGACAGATTCAAGTGACTTCAAAACCTCAGATTCAAATATTGAGTTCACAAATCCTTAAAACAAAATATTAAGCTTAAACAACAACTAAAAACAGATCCAAAGACTACCAAAATGACTATCAAACTTCAACTTTGGGTAAAAGTAGGCTTAAACAGCACTAACATGGGTTAGTGCTGTTAATGCCAAACACTCCCTTAAACATACAAAAACCATTTTAAGCTTATAAAACACAGATTTAAACCAAATTTTATAAATAACAGATGTTTACTAAGTATAATAAGCCAAAACAAGCAAATCTCAATAGTCAATAAGTACTTTAAATAAGCTAACAAGAATAAGCACTTACAAGCTAATGAAACACAGATTATACTAAAAACTTAAGCAAGTGAGATGAAAACTATAAACTAAGCATATAAAGCATTAAATAACATAAATAAGCAAAAATAAACAAGATATAAGCAGTTTAAATAAGCAGAACATATTTTAAGCTAAAAAGTAAAAACAAAGGATTTAGAACTCACAATTTCCCTAGCTCAAACAGGGATAATATGCTCACAGAGTTTATCTACGAAGCTCCAGCTTGTCCAGCTTGTTTAAAACAGCTGGTAAACCCCATAAGCCCATTCAAATCTGGCTTATCATCCATAATAGCTTTTTGAGTGATTTTTGGTGAAAATGCTTAACCTCTATAAACTATGGAAAAGTTTATCTTGTTTAAGTATAATAGCTTAAATAAAGTGTAAATAAGAGCTTATGATAGCTTATAAAACCTTTTTTTAACTCAAATGAAACTTGAACATAAAATATAGAATTTTACTTAAAAACATCAAACTTTCATTAATTCTTAAAAAGAGTTACAATACTTGAAAATAATCTAAGTTACACTAAAATAAGCTAGGAAAACTAAATATCTTCATATGGGCTTACAAGGTCCTATTTATAGAGAATTATGAAGGTCTTGGGTCTTCAAACTATGCTACTTCTGTGAGTGAGATCAGAGGGTGTGCTTCTTGTATGAGGAGCTTCAAGTCTTCATCATAGCCATCAAATTTTCTTGGTCACCAAGTCTATCAATCTGTACCCTTGATTCTTTGTCTTTATTCATCAACCAATAAGAATTCATGTGATTGCCAAGATGGAATTGGCTGTTTGTGAAGTGGGGTTGAGGGACAGTGATGGGGTTTTGTTTGTTGGGGCCAGGGTCGAGGGAAAGTGACAGATAAATAGTAGCTTGGCGGGAAAAAAGGTTTAATTTTGGTAACGGGGTTAGTGTTAGGGACTAATGGTGAAATGAAAAAGGACTAGTGGTGAAAGGGAAATGGGA
>BQNB010112649.1:0-22107 GCA_026074375.1 Tanacetum coccineum | reverse complement strand
ACTGTTAACTACGAGTTGGTAGGCGCAAATGTTATAAAATAGATCTATTGGGGTGTGACAATCCCCGTTCGGGTGATTAGCTATCACTGGACAAACGAACGTTATACCATGTCGGAGTATAAAACTACACATACATGAGCGTGAACTTTTATCGTCCCTTGAATAAAGTGGCATACACCTAAGTCTGAGCCGCAGTTTCATGAACTTAGAGTAATCGTAATCATTGTTTTATACACACATGAATATTTACGTTGCCTTGAATAAAGTGGCAATACATACTTTGAACAATGGTGGTCCAACTATACTTATAGTTTTGTGACTATTTAGGGATTGAAATGGTCATGCATACTTTACAACTCTTTGATTTCTAACATTCATACACACATTTTGGTGAACATTTAAGGATTGAAACGGTCATACATACCTTACAAAACTTTGGTTCAACGTTTATACTTACAAAAACCTATGAACTCACCAACTTTATGTTGACACTTTTTAAGCATGTTTTTCTCAGGTGAATTAGATTCTTGGTTTATGTGATGCGCATTGGAGTCTAAATAATTCAAGATTTCTTTTCAAACGACACAGTTTGAGGTCATTCTCTCATGACTTGAGCAAAGGTATTATGAAGTAACGCTCCCGGAAACATATTCCGCTGCGACCCAATTTGGGGGTGTTACATTGTTGATTAGTGAAGTAACTCTCGAGTTGGATACTCAAGGAGTGGAGTAGGGCGAAGAGGATCTTCGTGACCAAACCACTATAAATCACCATGTCCATTTTGCATTTTCTTTTACCTTTCTCTTTACTTATGTCTTTACATTTATAGCTTTACTTTTACACTTGCATTGTGCTTATGATTGTGTGAATTGTTGTGTATGTTGTGTTAGCCATGGTTGTGTAGCTCTTTGTAGTAAACATTGTGAGTGTGGATGTATTGGTAGAATATGCGCTATTTATTGTAAATTTATTATCGACACTTCTCATATTGCATCAAACTTGATTGATGATTTGATACAAATGATCTAGTCCGAAAACTTCTTCTAGAGGCGGTCCTTATAAATCAGGTGGCCCCCTGATGTACTAGGCGGCCCCCATATATTTATGGGACCGCCAGCAAAGAGTGATGTAACGTTTAATCTAAAGTTTTTAAACGGAAACATATTCACCCCCTTCCTCTACGTATCCCCCATCCCCGCACACACTACACACACACACACATACACACACACACACACACACACACACACACACACACAAAGCACACACACACAATATTATATATATATATATATAAATATACTATATATTATATATCATATATATATATATAATAATATATATATATATATAGTATATATATATATATACATATACATACTAATTATATTGCTAAGTAATCACTAACACCACTACGTACTTTAAGGCTTGAGTTTTATATTTATAAACTTATAAAAGTCGAAAGACCGTATTCAGCCCCCCTGATGGTCTACAAGAATAAATTATAGAAAATTACAAACTACAACACTGTATCCAAGATATCTCTACAAATGACTACAAAATACAACATACAACCATTTTATAACTATAATTAAACAGGAACCTCAACACCGCAAACTGCATATTTTGTTAAATATTATGATATGTGAGGCACGATCAAGTGTTTGATTCATTATATCGACCAAAACCCCTAAAACAATTTAAACTTTAATCGGCAAAATTAAGAAATCCAAATATTCTAACAAATAAACCTACTACTCACCTAGGGTTACCATCGACGACAAAGAAAAGAAGTAAATAAAAAGCCACCACTTACATCCAACAAACAATTTTTGTCTTTAATATTCCGGCTGCCCAATCTAATAGTTTGTATTGATTTCGTTATTGTTGTGTGTCATATGTTTTGTGTGTGGAGTATTTTATGAGAAAACCAAAATCAAAAAACGTTTTTTCTTTAAAGCCCTCCAAATAAACAACATGATGAATCCAAAAACGTGTCGTTGTGAACCCTGGAACTGCACCGTGACCAAGCCAAGCCTTAAACGACGTCGTTTTTGCATGCCAAAAACGGTACATTTAACATTAAACATTGTCGTAACTTGGCTATTGTATAAAGAGTAATAAGGTTGTTTTATTAAAAAATATTAGAATAGTAAAGACTGGATGATATTAAAAACAATATTAAACAATTGACACAAAAATCACCTTAAGATATGAGTGAAAAAAAAATCGTTTCCTTGAACCCAAATCGCTAAAAAAACCAAAACTACAACTGGTTTTCCCGAAATACCGTTTATAGGAAAAACGGTACTAGACGCTCAGAACCGTTGGTTCGAAAACCGATTTATGATTTATTATATCGATCGGTTTGAAACCGGTTTTTCAAACCTATTTTTTGGTGAACGTTGAACAGGTCAAAAACATGGTAGAACGGTATTATGACCATTTGGGGTTGTTTTTTGGCTTTTTTTGTCCCTAAGTCCCAAACTAACACCCATAGTTAGTATATATTAAGGGTTAGGTGATGGGGTAATTTACACTCTCGATAAAACACCAAACATTCTCTAAAACACAAAAAAACACTTAAAAAAATGTTCATCCATTGGGGATTCTTCAACTATAACACCCCTGTTTTTAGGGTCATTGACGTCGACAATAAATCCACAATGTAATTTTTTGTAATTTGTAACTGCAGTTTGCTTTATCGTAATCGTTAAGTTAAATCGCGTAATCTAAAAAATGAAACATTTAATGTAAACGGGGCATCAAGCAATTTAATGTTTTAACTGTCAGCAAGGTGTTAAGGTAATTATTATTTTGAGAATAATATTAACATTACACAAATTTATTTTTATCGGATACGTAAAAGCGTTAATATTTTCGCGATAAATGACAATTAGGTATTCCCGAAACTACCAAAATAAATCTACACTTCAACGAATACCTATGTTTATATATGATGCTAAAAGTTTTATAAAACTTTAGCTACATAAAACACATGAGCCGAAATTTCCATGTATCAAACAAACAAATACATACACTTGATTAATAAAAATCTACACTTACCATTTACTTTAACTTTTATCCATGCAAGTAACCATTTAAATTAGCAACAAAGAAAAGAGCTAGTGAACATCATCCTTAAAACCATGGGATGATTCCCACATGAGGAAACATGAAAACATAAACCATTAAGAAGGGTCATGACTAGTGGTTTTGACCACTAGTCATCCCCATTTCACTCATCTTGTCCCATGATTTCCCACGCCCTAATTTCCCTCCCCCTTTGAAACTTGGTCCAACAGGGGTAGCTAGTATCTTACCACCTTTTCATATATAATATCACATGCATATGAGAGATAACTCATACATAACACAACACATTCTTTTATACTTACCAAAAATCAAATTCTATCTCTCTTTCTCACTTGAAAGCCACGGCTCAAAAACACCCCTATACAAATCCATACAAAATTTTTCTACAACAAATACACACATACCTACATCATATCTAAGATGTTTTGAAGGGTTGGTTAAGCATTTTCAAGGTGTAAGCAAGTATTTACAAGATTAGGGTTTTCTTTGGAAAACTAGGGTTTTAAAGGGTGCAAGCTTGGTTAAAGTCTAAACAGGGATTGCACATATTTACTCCACATCATTATTCATCAAAAGGTTATCTAAAACCTTTATATTTTCATTATCATGAGTTTTATATTTTATATGATGTTCTATATAGCAAAAATCACCAGTAGGAACTTTTTAACATGTTAGAATGGATTTGTACTTGTATTATGATTTTGTACACTATACACATGTTATTTGATGATAATATCAAGTTAAAAAGAGGTTATGAGTGTTGTACAAACTTTTTTAAGTAATAAAAATTCAATTTATAACTTGTAGTTTAAAAGTACTTAAGGAAAGTTATGTTTTCATGTGGTGCAAATGACAATGTTAATCTTGTTAACTGGACTCAACTTGTACCACTCATAAGACCTTATGGACATTATTATATGTATGACATATGATATATAAGGTTTTAAAAGACTTGTGGTATTTATAAAGTTGAAAAGTATATATATATATATATATATATATATATATATATATATATACATTTAAATGTACATAACTAATTATGGCAAAGTTATAAAGAGGCTGTTTTGGTTCGTGTATGGTGACAGCCATATTAGGTTTTATAAAAATAGTACACCTCATGACGATCCAAAAAGTAAGAAACTCGAAAAACGGATTAATAACGAAAAAGATACATATAAACACGATTTACAGTTAATACCGACGGATTTTATAATAAACATTATAAAACAATATAAAATAACTTCTAAAACAGAAAAGTATAGTATTTTCACAGATTGTACATATTTTTAGGGATTTTCAAAATGATAAGAATCGGTAATTTTTCACTTAATAACGAAAGAGTTTATGAATTTTCCGCGAGTTTAGCTATAATTGCCACTTTTAAAAATAAATTTATAAAAGTTACTATTACATGACAGAAACATTTATTTTTGTAAACCTCATAAATAAATAGAACTTTCAATTACGAGAACGTGCTCGAAAGAATTACTAAAAACGGAGCTAAAACGAATAAAATACGACGTTTACGATAATTAAAGTTTATAAAAGTAATTTTATAAACTATGAATAGTGAAAATTACTGTTCAACAGCAGACCCCACTTTATAAAAATGTGATAATTTTGATAACAAAGACGTGCTCGAAGGAATCGCTAAAATCGGGATTAAAACGAATAAGTTGTTGCATTTACGGGTTTTACGACAATTAAATTTAAAAAAGTAAATTTATAAAACGTCATGAACATAAAAAGACTGTTCATCAAATGTTATTAAAATAAAAAAATGTATATTTTTATATATCTCTAATACGAAGACGTGGACATAAAGAAACGCGAGAAACGGCGTTTAAAATGGAAAGTTATGCTAGATATTCTAAAAACGATAATAAAAAACGTTATCGCTTGATAACCAACATTTATGAATTACAAATGATGGTATGAGCTATATAGGATTTGAATATACGATATTAGTTATCGAAGTGCATAGTACTTATACGACCTATGTTTGATTAGGTTGCCTTCGGATTCGTCCGTGACTCGTTATTTCACTTACTCGATTATTACTCATTCACTTCACTACTGAGGTGAGTTCATAGCCCCACGTTTTACATGATTTTACAATTTCATAGTTTTTGTGGGTGAGAAACAATGCATTGTTTACCCATGGACACAAGTGGTTAAGTTTTACATTATGATTACGTGTTGCCTAAGTAGCGATAACCCTAGTTGAGCCCATTATCATGAACTGTCAGTTACTGGATTGTGAGCGCGAATGTTTTCGGGTGATTAGCTATCACTGGGCAAACGAACGTATACCATGTCGAACATAGGATGTTGCGGGTTAGAACATCATCACGGGCAATGTAGGCCATTTATATGGTATTCATTTATGTCGAGCTTCAGTGTCATGAGCTTAGGGCAACGTAATTACATTTATATGATGTTTGCATCTGTTACATTATCATACACTTAGGAAATCTTGTGGTCCTACAATATATGATTTATCAAACCTATGAATTCACCAACATTATTGTTGACTTTAAGCAATTGTTTTTTAGTAGGTCAATAAGCCCGAGGTGCAAGGATACATTGGAGGTTTTGTTTGGATATCATGCATTAAATGATTTTGCGTCATTTGCATTTTGTATATCTTTATGGGCTAGAAATCGTTGTATTTTGAACAAGTTGAAGCTTTGGGCTTAATGTAACAATACTTTGTTAAATCCAATTGTAAAATCGGTTTTTAAACGACTTTTTGGTCGTCTATATATTATCTTGTGTTATTGATCTATGAGTAACACGCCTCGGACCTTATTCGCTGCGACCCAATTTGGGGGTGTTACAAGATTTTTTAACAAGAGCCAAGGTTTCTAGAGGAACCAGGTCAAATGTTTTGCTAGACGAAACCATTATTCAAACATTCATACACACAAAGGGGGTTTATACGGACATACATACAACCATACATTCATACAAAAAAATCAATGACGAAGTAATAAAAACACTAAGGTTGTTGCATTTAGTTAGTTATACTAGACGCATTCCAAAATTGATATACGTGTTTATAATATACTACGAATAATACCATACCAAGTCTTATATAATATAGTTATGATAAGATTATTTTTGCTTGTTACAGATTATGTCTTTGATTCCGCGGGTTACCTATACTTATTCTCCACCTCTGAGGCACGATCTTGGAGTATCCCGTCTGAGGATCCTTACGAGGAGGCTACCCGACAGTTGTTGGAGCAGGCACCACGTCCTTTAGAGTATGTACCTGATCCCATGGAGCTAGAGGATCATGTACCAGTGTACATTCCTGAGCCTGAGCACCCTGAGGATTTAGTGCCAGCTGAGGATGAGGCACCTATAGAGCCATACATTACTGAGGTTGCTTCTGCACCTACACCGCCACTACCACCACCATCCCTTCTACCCACACTTATCCGACCCCCACATACTAGAGCAGCCATGGCTCAGAGGAGAGCTACAGCACCATCCATATATCATTCACTACTTCCAGCAGGGACGCCACCATTGTTACCTATACCAACTACCTGCACCATCCACTAGCCGCAGAGCTGACATTCCCGAGGCTGACACGCCACCTCAGAAGAGGCTACATTCTTAACGGCTCCCACTCCTAGGGTTGAGGTTGGGGAAAGCTCTGCTGCTGCTGCTGCTTAGACACAAGATCAACTATGGCCCGCATGTCGATCACAGTTTGTAGACACTGTGGATACCAGGTTTGAGATACTAAGAGGAGACTCATGGGCCGCCTTTAAGAGGTGGTCAACCTGAGGTCAAATTACTTGGGCAGATGTTCCGCAAAGAGAGAAGAGTTTTGGGGTTTTATTCACGACATCAGGAGGCCCAGGAGGACCGGGCTGCTGTGAGAGCTGAGATTGAGATATTGAGGAGGAGAGAGAGGCTTGCTTACGAGCAAGAGAACATCGAGACCCATCAGGCCTTGGCTAGGTCTGAGGCTTACACAGCACATAGAGGCACGGATTGAATTGTTGAGGACTCAGGTGTATCGCCCGAGTGTCAATGGCGTCGGGAACGCAGGATTATCGTGCTATTGAGCATATATACGAAAAACCCAGGCTTGAGGCTGGAGCACGCCGTTGACCCTTAAAGGAACACTGGGTATAGTGCCTAGGTTTACCTTTCTATCATATTGTAGCTATACTATATAGCCTGCTAAGTTTTTATGGGTTACTCCCATCTAGCAGACTATATAGATCTTTTGTTTCTGTTTAGCTATCATGTATAGCCTACTAAGTATTACAGGTTCAATCCCGGCTAGTATGGCTTTAGGTTGTATATATTCTTTTATCTTGTAACCTAATGGTTGTGATCATTTTTTATCTGAACCAATCAGTAGTTTTCTAATTTAATATATGAATGGTGGGGGGGGGGGTATTATGTTCATGTCTGTAAATCGAATTTGTGTGAATGAATGTCGATTTGGTATATCTTTGTTGATTACACTTCAGTTGTATATTCACTGTGTGAATGTGATCCCCTTACTATTTGCTTATGTCTGTCTGGTTATGAATTTACGAAATTCAACGGGTATTATATTTTCTTGTGATTGAAGAAAATGGCACCAAAAAGAGCCACGAGGTCAAACATAGCCCCAGAAACAACCAACACCACATCTGTCACTAATGCCCAACTTCAGGCAATGATTAACCAAGGCGTTACTGCCACTTTGGCAGCACATGATGCAAACACGAATGGCGTCGACAGCCACAATTCAGGAACAGGTGCTAGGAGAAACGAGCGAGCCACTCGTGAGTGCACTTTACCATACTTCATGAAGTGCCAACCTCTAAATTTCAAAGGCACAGAAGGAGTTGTCGATGTAACTCAATGGATTAAGAAGATGGAAAATTATGTTTTCGCATAACAACTGTTCTGTAAAACCAATGCAAGTTCTCCATTTGTACTTTCCCCCTTACTGGGAGTAATCTCTAAACGTAGTGGAACTCCCACTTAGACGTTGTATGACATTGCTTATGCAATGACCTGGACTAAACTGAAGAAGAAAATAACTGACAAGTACTGCCCAAGGACCGAGATTAAGAAACTCGAAGTTAAACTGTGGGAATTGAAAGTGAAAGTACGTTGTGATAGGGTTACAACTAAAACGTTTTCCGAACTGGCACTGCGTGAGGTAGAATGTTTCGCTGAAGAATCTGACAAGAACGAGAAATATGTCGGTGCTTACCCGACATGATCCACAGGAATGTAAGTAGCATCCAACCTAAGACAATGCAAGAGGCAATGGAATGGGCAATGCGAAAGTTATTGGATAAGAGAATCCGTACATTTGCTGACCGATAGACGAGAACAAGAGAAAGCCAGATAATAACCAACAACCACAACAACACCACCAAAACAAGAGGCAGAACACCGGCAGGGCTTATGCTGCAGGGACTGTTGAGAAGAAACCATATGGGGGATCCAAACCCCTATGCTCAAAATGCAATTATCACCATGATGGTCCATGTGGCTCCTAAATGCCATAAATTCACCAAAAGTGGCCATTTTGCTCGGACTGTAGAAGTGCGACAAATGCTAACATGCTAACCATCAGATGGGTCCACTTGGGTCGGGTCAAAGCCTAACCTTTTTAGATTGTGTAGCCCAAGACACTTCAAGAGGGAATGTTCCTAAGCTAAGGAACAACAACAACGCATGGTAACCAAGATGAGGTGGCCAATGCTCCAGCCAAGGTCTATGCGGTAGGGCATGCAGGGACAAACCCAGACTCCAACGTCATGACGGGTACATTCCTTCTAAACAACCGCTATGCTTCTATCTTATTCGATACTGGTGCCGATAGAAGTTTTGTATCCACTGCATTTAGCTCCCAAATTGATATCACACCAACTGCATTAGATCACTATTATGACGTTGAACTAGCTGACGGGAGCATATTTGGGGTTTAAACATTATCCTTAAGGGTTTTTGATACATTAAATATCCTGAACCACCCATTCAACATAAATTTAATGCCCGTAGAACTTGGTAGTTTCGATGCTATAATTGGTATGGATTGGTTGGCAAAGTATCAAGCAATCATTGTGTGTGCCGAGAAGATCGTTCGTATCCCCTGGGGAAATGAAACATTAATTGTTCACGGTGACGGAAGCAACCGGGGACACGAGGCTCGTCTGCACATTATCTCGTACTCCAAAACACAAGAATACATGCTAAAAGGATGTCCAGTCTTTTTGGCACATGTTACTACAAAGGAGGTTGAAGAACAAGTCGAGAAGAACGACTTTGAGATGTACAATAGTTCGAGATTTTCCTGAGTATTTCCTGAGGGACTGCCGGGTCTTCCTCCGACCTCGACAAGTGGGATTTCAAATCGATTTGATACCTGGTGCTGCACTCGTAGCTCTGGGGCCTTATCGATTGGCACCTTCTGAAATGAAAGAGTTATCGGAGCAACTAAAAGAACTATCTGACAAAGGCTTTATAAGACCTAGTTCCTCACCCTGGGGAGCCCCGGTCCTATTTGTCAAGAAGAAGGATGGATCATTCCGGATGTGCATTGATTATCAGGAATTGAATAAGCTAACGGTGAAGAACCGTTATCCACTTCCAAGAATTGATGATTTATTTGATCAGCTTCAAGGGTCGAGTGTCTACTCGAAGATCGACCTAAGGTCAGGTTATCACCAACTGAGGGTTCGAGAAGAATACATTCCGAAGACCGCCTTTAGAACTCGCTAAGGCTCATTATGAATTCAAGTTTATGCCATTTGGTTGACAAACGCACTTGTCGTATTCATGGACCTATGATCGGTGTGCACACCATATTGGATAAATCGTGATTGTCTTTATTGATGATATTCTGATATACTCTAAGAACAAGCAAGAAAACGAAGAGCACCTAAGTTTAATCTTAGAGTTTCTTAAGGAAAGAAGGATTTGTATGGCCAAATTTTCCCAAGTGTGAATTTTGGAGTTCCTAAAGTATAGTTCCTCGTCACATGATTGAACATCCAGGGTATACACGTGACCCTCAAGATCGAATCCATAAAGATTGGGCATCTCCTAAGTCACCAATGAGATCGTCATTTTTTAGGTCTTACCTGTATTATCGAAAGATTCCATCCAAGGATATCCGAAGATGCCAAACCAGACCAAGTTCACTCAGAATAAGGTTAAGTTTGAATGGGGAGACAAACAAGAAACAGCGTTCAACTGTTGAAGCAGAAGTTGTGGTAGGTGCACAATCTGGCTTAAACCTGAAGTAACGAAGATTTTATCTGTCGTGACTGCATGCCTTCGATCAAGAGTTTGGGCGTTGTGTTGATGCAAAGAGAGAAGGGGGTTGCTTATTGCATCACCCAACTGAAAATTCCCATGAGACGAAACTAGATACGACTCCTGATGTGGAACTTTGGAGAGGTAGTGTTTTCTCTGAAACTCTAGAGACACTATTTGTACGGAACCAAGTGTACGGTGTTCACGGATCACAAGAGCCTACAACACATTCTTAATCAAAAGGAGCTGAATATGAGGCAGCGTCATTGGTTAGAATTACTTAGTGATTACGATTGCGAGATTCGTTATCACCCAGGGAAAGCAAATGTTGTCGCTGACGCCTTGAGCAGGAAGGAACGAGAGCCACCATTAAGGGTTCGAGCCTTAGTCATGACTATAGGTTTGAATTCCTCCCCAAACAAAATTTGAGATGCTCAAACTGAAGCAACGGAAACCAAGAGAACATTCAAACGAAGATGTTTGGAGGCATGTGGTCGAAAATTCTAAAGATCCTGGAGATGCTTAGGACGAAAAATTTAGAACCCGCGCGGATGGAACTCAATGCTTCAATGGAAGATTGGGTTTACCATGTAATGGAGATTTGAGGACTGTGAATCAATGCACGAGTCCGACAAGTCAAAATACTCCTAGTCTTCAGGTTCTATAAGATGTACCAAGACATGAAAGACGCTATAGTGAGTGGCGCCAATATGAAGGAAAACATCGCCACCTATGTTAGAAATGATTGACTGTGCCAATGTCAAGTAAACATCAAAGGCCATCAGGATTGTTGGTAACAACCTGAAATACCTCTATGGAAGAGTGGGACACTACAAGATTAATTATAGAAAATTACAACTTACAACAACTGTATCCAAGATATCTCTACAAATGACTACAAAATACAACATACAACCATTTTATAACTATAATTAAACAGGAACCTCAACACCACAAACTGCATATTTTGTTAAATATTATGATATGTGAGGCACGATCAAGTGTATGATTCATCATATCGACCAAAACCCCTAAAACAATTTAAACTTTAATCGACAAAATTAAGAAATCCAAATATTCTAACAAATAAACCTACCACTCACCTAGGGTTACCATCGACGACAAAGAAAAGAAGTAAATAAAAAGCCACCACTTACATCCAACAAACAATTTTTGTCTTTAATATTCCGGCTGCCCAATCTAATAGTTTGTATGTGAGTCTCGTTATTTGTTTGTGTGTCATTGTTTTGTGTGTGAGTATTTATGAGAAAACCAATCAAAAAAACGTTGTTTCTTTTAAGCGCCAAATAAAACAACACGATGAATCCAAAAAACGTCGTTGTTGAACCCTGGAACGGCACCGTGACCAAGCCAAGCCTTAAACAACGTTGTTTTTGCATGCCAAAAATGGTACATTTGACATTAAACGTTGTCGTAACTTGGCTATTGTATAAAGAGTAATAAGGTTGTTTTATTAAAAAATATTAGAATAGTAAATACTGATGATATTATAAAACATATTAAACAATGACACAAATCACACTTAGAGATAGAGGTGAAAAAAAATCGGTTCTTGAACCCAACCGGCTGAAAAACCAAAACTGGTTTTCCCGAAAACCGGTTTAAGGAAAATCGGTTCTAGACGATCAGAACCGTTGGTTCGAAAACCGATTTATGATTTATTATATCGATCGGTTTGAAACCGGTTTTTCAAACCGGTTTTTTGGTGAACGTTGGAAACAGGTCAAAAACATGGCAGAACGGTATTATGACCATTTGGGGTTGTTTTTTGGCTTTTTTTGTCCCTAAGTCCAAAAATAACACCCCATTGTTAGTATATATTAAGGGCTTAGGTGTTGGGGTAATTTACACTCTCAAAAAACACAAAAACATTCTCTAAAAACACAAAAAACACTCTCAAAAAATATCATCCATTGGGGATTCTTCAACTATAACACCCCGTGTTTTAGGGTCATTGACGTCGTCAATAAATCCACTATGTATTTTTTGTATTGTACGCGTTTGCTTTTAATCGTAATCGTTAAGTTAAATCGCGTAAGCTAAAAATGATCATTTAACGTAAACGGGCATCAAGCAATTAAATGTTTACGTCAAGCAAGTGTTAAGTAATTATTTTGAGAATAATTATTAACATTACACAAGTTATTTTTATCGGATACGTAAAAGCGTTTACGTTTCGCGATAAATGACAATTAGGTATTCCCGGAACCACCAAAATTAATCAACGCTTCAACGAATACCTATGTTTATATATAATGCTAAAAGTTTTATAAAACTTTAGCTACATAAAACACATGAGCCGAAATTTCCATGTATCAAACAAACAAATACATACACTTGATTAATAAAATCTACACTTTCCATTTACTTCAACTTTTATCCATGCAAGTAACCATTTAAATTAGCAAGAAAGAAAAGAGCTAGTGAACATCATCCTTAAAACCATGGGATGATTCCCACATGAGGAAACATGAAAACATAAACCATTAAGAAGGGTCATGACTAGTGGTTTTTACCACTAGTCATCCCCATTTCACTCATCTTGTCCCATGATTTCCCACGCCCTAATTTCCCTCCCCCTTTGAAAGTCTTGGTCAAATTTAGCTAGTATCTTACCACCTTTTCATATATAATATCACATGCATATGAGAGATAACTCATACATAACACAACACATTCTTTTATCACTTACCAAAAAACAAATTCTATCTCTCTTTCTCACTTGAAAGCCACGGCTCAAAAACACCCCTATACAAATCCATAGAAAATTTTTCTACAACAAATACACACATACCTACATCATATCTAAGATGTTTTGAAGGGTTGGTTAAGCATTTTCAAGGTGTAAGCAAGTATTTACAAGATTAGGGTTTCTTTGGAAATCTAGGGTTTTAAAGGGTGCAAGCTTGGGTTTAAAGTCTAAACAAGGGTTTAGCACATATTTCTCATCATCATTGTTCATCATAAGGTTATCTAAAAACCTTTATCTTTTCATTTCATGAGTTTATATTTATATGATGTTCTATATAGCAAAAATCACCATTAGGAAACTTTTAAACATGTGGAATGGATTTGTACTTGTGATTATGATTTTGTACACTTATACACATGTTATGTTGATGATAATATCATGTTAAAATGAGGTTATGAGTGTTGTACAAACTTGGTTTAAGTATATAAAAGTTCAATATAAACTTGTAGTTAAAAGTTACTTAAGGAAAGTTTATGTTTTCATGTGGTGTAAATGACATGTTAATCTTGTTATCTTGGACTCACTTGTACCAATCATAGACTTATGGACATTATTATATATATGACATATGATATATAAGGCTTTAAAAGACTTGTGGTATTTATAAAGTTGAAAAGTAATATAATATATATATATATATAAATACAGATAGTGCTTAGGTTATATACATGCGATCTGAGTCGTCTAGTGTATAATAACTAATTATGGCAAAGTTATAAATAGCTGTGATTAGATTAGTTGGTATCGTGTATGGTGACAGTCATATTAAGGGATCTATTATAAATAAAAATAATTAAACAGTGCCACATGACGGATATAGCCAATAAAGTAAGAAAGCTCGAAAAACGGATTAAATAACAGAAAAAGATACGATAAAAACAAAACACACGATTTACCTTTAAACCGTTTTATAAAATAAACTTTATAAAAGCAAGTTATAAAATACTTCTAAAACAGAAAGTTTAGTATTTTCACAGATTTTACATATTTTTAGGATTTCAAAATGATAAGAATCGTAATTTTTCAATTAATAACGAAAGAGTTATGGATTTCGCGAGTTTACGATAATTGCACTTTTATAAAATAAATTTTATAAAAAGTTACTATTCATGACAGAAACATTTATTTTTTAAACCTCATAAATAAATAGAACTTTCAATTACGAGAACGTGCTCGAAATAATTACTAAAAACGGAGCTAAAACGTATAAAATACGACGTTTACATAATTAAATGTTTATAAAAGTAATTTTAAAACTAATGAATAGTAAATTTACTGTTCATCAGCAACCCAACTTTATATAAATGTGATAATTTTAATAACAAAGACGTGCTCGAAGTGAATCGCTAATATCGGATTTAAACGAAATAAGGTTGTTTGCATTTACAGGGTTTACCGACACTTAATTTATAAAAGTAAATTTATAAAAAGTCATGAACAGTGAAAAAGTACTGTTTCATACAGAAGGTTATAAAATATACAAAATGTATTATTTTTTATCATATCATATAAACAAGACGTGGGACATAAAGAAACGCGAGAAACGGTTTTTTAAAATGGGGAAAGTTATGCTAGTTTTTCAAAAACGATAATTATAAACGTTTTCGCTTTATAACCACGATTTATGAATTACAAATAGATGGTGATGAGCTAAATAGGATTGTATACGATATTAGTTATCGAAGTGCATAGTACTTATACGACCTATGTTTGATTGGTTGCCTTCGGATTCGTTCGTGACTCGTTATTTCACTTACTCGTTTATTACTCATTCACTTCACTACTAAGGTGAGTTCCATTTTACATGATTTTGTTTTATAAGTTTTTGGGGTGAGAAACATGCATTGTTTTACAATTGGACACAAGTGGTTAAGTTTTACATTATGATTACGTGTTGCCTAAGTAGCGATAACCCTAGTTGAGCCCATTATCATGAATTGTCAGTTACTGGATTGTGAGCGCGAATGTTATGAATAGATCTATTGGGATTGACATCCCCGTTCGGGTGATTAGCTATCACTGGGAAAACGAACGTATACCATGTCGAACATAGGATGTTGCGGGTTAGAACATCATCACGGGCATGTAGCCATTAAAGGTATTCATTTATGTCCGAGCTTCATGTCATTAGCTTTGGCAACGTAATTACATTTATATGATGTCTACATCTGTTTGCATTATCATACACATTAGAAATCTTGTGGTCCTAACAATATACGATTTACAACCTATGAGTTCACCAACATTATTGTTGACAGGTTTAAGAAGCAATGTTTTTTAGGAGGTCAATAGCACGAAGTGCAAGGATACATTGGAGGTTTTGATTTGGATACATGCATTAAGATTTTGCGCATTGCTTTTTTATATCTTAATGGGCTAGAAAATCTTTGTATTTTTGAACGAAGTGAAGCTTTGGGCATATGTAACAAAACTTTGTTAAATCCAATTACCAGGTTTTAAACGACTTTTTGGTCGTTCTATATATATCTTGTGTTATTGATCTATGAAGTAACACGCCTCGGACCCTTATTCCGCTGCGACCCAATTTGGGGGTGTTACAGATTGGTATCAAGAGCCAAGGTTATAGAGAACCAGGTCAAATGTTTTTGTTGGACTATAACCGTTTTCAAACATTGCATACACACAAAGGGGTTTGCACGGGGAATACAGACGTGCATACATTCATGCATACACTAGTTGTTGCATTAGTTGGTTGGACTAGATGCATTCATAATTGATATACGTGTTTATATTATACTACGTATATACCATACCAGTCTTATATAATATAGTTATATAAGTTATTTTTGCTTGTTACAGCACTTATGTCATCTGATTCCGCGGTTACCTATACTTCCGTCCACTCTGAGGCACGATCTTGGAGTATCCCGTCTAAGGATCCTTATGAGGAGGTTGTCCGACAGTTGTTGGAGCAGGCACCACGTCCTTCAGAGTATGTACCTGTTCCCATGGAGCTAGAGGATCATGTACCAGTGTACATTCCTGAGCCTGAGCACCTTGAGGATTTATTGCCAGCTGAGGATGAGGCACCTATAGAGCCATACATTACTGAGGTTGCTTCTGCACCTACACCACCACTACCACCACCATCCCTTCTACCCACACTTATCCGACCCCCACATACTAGAGCAGCCATGGCTTAGAGGAGAGCTACAGCACCATCCATATAGCATTCACTACTTCCAGCAGGGACGCCACCATTATTACCTAAACCACTACCTGCACCATCCACTAGCCGCATAGATGACATTCTCGAGGCTCACATGCCACCTCAGAAGAGGCTACTACTTACTGCTCCCACACCTAGGGTTGAGGTTGGAGAGAGCTCTGCTGCTGCTGCTGCTAGACAGCCAGGATCTACTATGGCCCGCAGGATCAATCACAGTTTTGTAGACACTGTGGATACCAGGGTTTGAGATACTAAGAGGAGGACTATGGCCGCCGTAGAGGTGGTCAACCTGAGGGTCAGTTACCAGGCAGATGTTTGCAGGAGAGAGAGTTTGGGGTTTTATTCACGACATCAGGAGGCCCAGGAGGACCGGGCTGCTGTGAGAGCTGAGATTGAGATATTGAGGAGAGAGAGGCTTGCTTACGAGCAAGAGAGCATCGAGACCCGTCAGGCCTTGGCTAGGTCTGAGGCTTACAGCAGGGCACTAGAGGCACGGATTAGAGTGTTAGAGACTCAGGCGTATCGCCATGAGTGGCAGCGTCAGGACGCAGATGATCGTGCTATTGAGCATATCATACGTACCCAGGCCTTGGAGGCTGGAGCACGCGTTGACACCTTAGAGGACACTGGTAGCAGTTCCTAGATTCTGTTATGGCTAGTTGTTTTGTACAGCCTACTAAGTATTACGGGTTCAATCCCGGCTAGTATGGCTTTAGGTTGTATATATTCTTTTATCTTGTAACCTAATCGTTGTGATCATTTTGTATCTGAACCAATCATGTATGTTTTCCAATTATATATGGAATGGTGGTATTATGTCATGTCTGTAATCGAATTTGTTGTGAATGAATGTCGATTTGGTTATATCTTTGTTGATTACAATTCAGTTGTATATTTCACTGTGTGATGTGATCTCACTTTACTTATTGTGCATATGTCATGTCATGGTTATGATTTTACAAAATCTAACGGGTATTATATTTTCTTGTGATTGAAGAAAATGGCACCAAAAAGAGACACGAGGTCAAACATAGCCCCAGAAACAACCAACACCACATCTGTCACTAATGCCCAACTTCAGGCAATGATTAACCAAGGCGTTACTGCCGCTTTAGAAGCACGTGATGCAAATACGAATGGCGTCGACAGCCACAATTCAAGAATAGGTGCTAGGAGAAACGAGCGAGCCACTCATGAGTGCACTTACCCAGACTTCATGAAGTGCCAACCTCTAAATTTTAAAGGCACAAAAGGAGCTTTTGAATTAACTCAATGGATTGAGAAAATGGAAACTGTGTTCCGTATAAGCAACTGTTCTGTGGATAACCAAATCAAGTTCTCCACTTGTACTCTTCTGGGAAATGCTCTAACGTGGTGGAACTCCCACATTAGGACTGTTGGTAATGACATTTCTTATGCAATGACCTGGACTGAACTGAAGAAGAAAATAACTGACAAGTACTACCCAAGGACCGAGATTAAGAAACTCAAAGTTGAATTATGGGAATTGAAAGTGAAAGGTACCGATGTGATAGGGTACAACCAACGTTTTCAGGAACTGGCACTGCTATGTGGTAGAATGTTTCCTAAAGAATCTAACAAGATTGAGAAATACGTCGGTGGCTTACCCGACATGATCTACGGAAGTGTAGTAGCATCCAAGCCTAAGACAATGCAAGAGGCAACTAAAATGGCAATCGAAGTAATGGATAAGAGGATCCGTACTTTTGCTGACCGTCAGACAGAGAGCAAAAGGAAGTTTGAGGACACCTCAAGGAACACTCAGAACCAACAACAACAACAACAACAGAACAAGAGGCAGAACACTGGCAGGGCTTACACTGCAGGATCGGGTGAAAAGAAGCCATACGAGGGATCCAAACCCCTATGTCAAAATGAAATTATTACCATGATGGTCCATGTGCTCCTAAGTGCTACAAGTGCAACAAAGTTGGCCATTTTGCTCGTGACTGTAGAAATACGGCAAATGCTAACAATGCTAACCATCAGAGGGGCACTGGGTCAGGTCAGAAGCCTACTTGTTTTGAGTGTGGAGTCCAAGGACACTTCAAGAGGGAATGTCCCAAGCTGAAAAACAACAACAACCATGGTAACCAAGTTGGAGGTGGCAATGCTCCAGCCAATGTGTATGTGATAGGGCATGCAGGGACAAACCTAGACTCCAGCGTCGTGATGGGTACGTTCCTTCAAAACAACCGCTATGCTTCTATCTTATTCGATACTGGTGCCGATAAAAGTTTTGTATCCACTGCATTTAGCTCCCAAATTGCTATTACTCCAACTGCATTAGATCATTATTATGACGTTGAACTAGCCAACGGGAGAATAATTGGGTTGAACACTATCCTTAGGGGTTGTACATTAAATATTCTAAACCACCCATTCAACATAGACTTAATGCCTGTAGAACTTGGTAGTTTTGACGCTATAATCGGTATGGATTGGTTGGTAAAGTACTAAGCAATCATTGTGTGTGCTGAGAAGATCGTTCGTATCCCTTGGGGAAATGAAACATTAATTGTTCATGGTGACGGAAGCAACCAGGGACACGAGGCTCGTCTGCACATTATCTCGTACACCAAAACACAAGAATACATGCTAAAAGGATGTCCTATCTTTTTAGCACATGTTACTACGAAGGGAAAGGAAGACAAGTCGGAGAAGAAGCGACTTGAGGACGTACCAATCGTCCAGGATTTTCTTGATGTATTCCCTGAGGACTTGCCAGGTCTTCCTCCGACTCGACAAGTGGAATTTCAAATTGATTTGGTACCTGGTGCTGCACCTGTAGAACGGGCACCTTATCGATTGGCGCCTTCTGAAATGAAAGAGTTGTCGGAACAACTGAAAGAGCTATCCGACATAGGCTTGATAAGACCTAGTTCCTCACCCTGGGGAGCTCTGGTCTTGTTTGTCAAGAAGAAGGACGGATCATTTCGAATGTGCATTGATTACCGGGAATTGAAAAAACTAACGGTGAAGAACAGTTATCCACTCCCAAGAATTGATGATTTATTTGATCAGCTTCAAGGGTCGGGTGTCTACTCTAAGATTGAACTAAGGTCAGGTTATCACCAACTGAGGGTTCGAGAAGAAGACATTCCAAAGACCACTTTTAGAACCCGTTACGGCCATTATAAATTTCAAGTTATGCCATTTTGTTTGACAAACGCACATGCCGTATTCATGGAACTTATGAATCGGGTGTGCAAACCATATTTGGATAAATTTGTAATTGTCTATATTGACGATATTCTAATATATTCGAAGAACAAACAAGAGCATGAAGAGCACCTTAAGTTAATCTTAGAGTTGCTTAAGAAAGAGGAGTTGTATGCCAAATTTTCCAAGTGTGAATTTTGGATTCTTAAAGTATAGTTCCTAGGTCACATGATTGACATCCAGGGTATTCATGTGGACCCTGCCAAGATTAAATCCATTAAAGATTGGGCATCTCCTAAGTCACCAATGGAGATTCGTTAATTTTTAGGTCTTGCTGGGTATTATCGAAGATTCATCGAAGGATTTTTGAAGATTTCCAAACCAATGACCAAGCTCACTCAGAAGAAGGTCAAGTTTGAGTGAGGTGATAAACAAGAAACAGCGTTCCAACTGTTGAAGCAGAAGTTGTGTAGTGCACCAATTCTGGCTTTACCTGAAGGAAGCGAATATTTTATCGTATCTTGCGATGCTTCGATCAAAGGTTTAGGCGCTGTGTGGATGCAAAGAGAGAAGGTGATTTCTTATGCATCACGCCAGCTAAAAATTCATGAGAAGAACGATACGACGCATGATTTGGAACTTAGAGCGGTAGTGTTTTCACTGAAACTCTAGAGACAGTATTTGTCCGAAACCAAGTGTACGGTGTTCACGGATCACAAGAGCCTACAACACATTCTTAATCAAAAGGAGCTGAATATGAGGCAGCGTCGTTGGTTAGAATTGCTTAGCGATTACGATTGCGAGATTCGTTATCACCCAGGGAAAGCAAATGTTGTCGCTGACGCCTTGAGCTAGAAGGAACGAGAGCCACCATTAAGGGTTCGAGCCTTAGTCATGACTATAGGTTTGAATCTCCCCAAACAAATTTTGGATGCTCAAACTGAAGCACGGAAACCAGAGAACATCAAGAACGAAGATGTTGGAGGCATGTTGGTTGAAAATTCTAAAGATGCGGAGAAACTTATGACGAAAAAGTTAGAACCCCGCACGGATGGAACTCTATGTCTAAACGGCAGGAGTTGGTTACCATGTTATGGCGATTTGAGGACTGTGATCATGCACGAGTCCCACAAGTCAAAATAATCTATCTATCCGGGTTTTGAAAAGATATACCAAGACATGAAAAAGCTATATTGGTGGCCGAATATGAAGGCAAACATCGCCACCTATGTTAGAAAATGTCTGACGTGTGCTAAGGTCAAAGCTGAACATCAAAGGCCATCAGGGTTGTTGGTACAACCTGATATACCTCAATAGAAGTGGGACAACATCACTATGGATTTTGTCATGAAGCTTCCTAAGTCGTCACAAGGTTACGACACCATTTGGGTGATTGTTGACCAACTCACTAAGTCCGCAATCTTTGTACTGATGAGAGAGACTGATCCGATGGATAAACTTGCAAGAATGTACCTAAAGGAGGTGGTCACGAGGCATGGAATAGCTCTCTCAATTATTTGTGATCGTGACCCTAGGTTGGCATCAAATTTCTGGAGGTCACTTCAGAATTCTTTGGGTACTAGTCTGGATATGAGTACTGCGTACCATCCACAAACAGGCGAACAAAGCGAGAGGACTATTTAAACTCTCGAGGATATGTTGCATGCTTGTGCAATCGACTTTGGAAAGGGTTGGGTTAACCATTTGCCATTAGTCGAGTTCTCATATAATAATAGCTATCACGCTAACATCAAGGCCGCACCATTTGAAGCACTTTATGGTCGAAAGTGTCGTTCACCCGTTTGTTGGGCCGAGGTTGGAGAAATTCAACTCACTGGTCCAGAAATAGTGCAAGAAACAACTGAGAAGATCGTTCAAATCAAGCAGAGAATGCAAGCTGTACATGATCGACAAAAGTGTTACCCGGATTTAAAGCGTAAACCGATGGACTTTCAAGTTGGGGATAAAGTTATTCTTAAAGTTTCACCTTGGAAAGCGTCGTACGTTTTGGAAAATATGGGAAGTTGAACCTTATGTATGTTGGACCTGTCATGGTGTTAGAAAAGGTTGGAGATGTTGCTTAGAAGCTTGAGCTACCTGAAGAGCTAAGCAGGGTTTACAATACATTTTATGTATACAACTTGAAAAAGTGACATGCCGACGAACCATTAGCCGTTCCGTTGGATGGACTTCACTTTGATGACAAGCTTCAATTTGTCAAGGAGCCGGTAGAAATCCTGGACCGTGAAGTTAAACGGTTGAAGCGAAGCCGCATTCCACTAGTCAAGGTTCGATGGAACTCCAGGAGAGGTATTGAGTTCACATGGGAACGCAAAGATCAATTCAGGAAGAAATATCCACACATCTTCACAAAGACCACACCATCGTCAAGTGCCACGTCTTAAGCCTTGAAGACAAGGCTCACTTAACTGGGGGAGACTATAACACCCCGTGTTTTAGGGTCATTGACGATAGGGATGTTAACGAGTCAAACTTTTAACGAGCTACTCGAGCTCGAGCTCGTTTAACTCGAGTCGAGCTTGATAAATTTCGAGCTCGAGTCGAGCTCAAA
>BQNB010112648.1:0-22108 GCA_026074375.1 Tanacetum coccineum | reverse complement strand
TTGGTGCTTCCAGGTATGCCAAAATGTATTTAATTGCGAAACGTAAACGTTTTACGCAACCAATAAAAATAAAATATAAAAAGACGATTATTACTTTCGTAAAAATAATATATTGCTTGCTTGACGAAAACTTTAATTCGTTTGGTGTCCGTTTACGTTAATTGTTGATTTTTAGTTTACGCGATTTTACTATATAATAAGAATTAAAAGTAAACGCGTACGAGAAAAAAATAATTAGTAAAATAGATGACGTCGTAAATGACCTAAAAATACAGAATGTTATACTTATTGCTTAATGGCTCTTTATATACTAGTAGTCCACTGTTCGAGTCCTAACCAATGGAATAAGAACGTACTCGTTGATCCTAGGGTCACCTGCTAGTCCAACTAAGCTCACTAATCTAAAGGCAAAGATAGGTCAATATTTGGGATCCTATGATTCTAGATATATAAATTGCAATATAGAGAGCTATCCTGGACTCTTAGCCTACGCCCAAACAACACCGAAGTTGCAACACATTAAATATGTAGGACTAGACCTTGTTGAATGATAGGTCGCATACTTAAGCACGTAAACAAGTATAAATTGATAAACATAATCAACAATCAACGATAAATTAAGCAATCTATATAAACAAACTAAACATTAAATCTTCATAAACATTGCTGATACCTAAAGGTATCAGCCGATAGTCATTGTAAAAATACACACGGTTTCATATACGAACGATTAAAATAAAGAAACCTTAATCGAACGTGTGTTTGGTTGTGCGAAGATTACAAGAGTTTTCCTATGATCTTGAGGCTCTTTTCTGACCTTCTAGGCTCTTTTATTCGTCTCTTAGTCGACTTGGAGGTTTAGGGATTCACTTACATACCTAAAACTCAGTTTAGGGTGTTGTATTTATAGAGTCTGGAATTTGATTGATACGCCGTATCGGGCTATGTAGGATACGACGTATTAGGGATTTCTTGAAGTAAGGACTACGTTTGATATCTTCCAAAATCTTCGTATATAATAAATCTTGGATACGACGTATAGATTCTTCAGGATACGACGTATAGCTCTTCAATTCTTTGTGGTTATCTGTGATTTGTATGTACGGATACGTCGTATCTTCTTGATGGATACGGCGTATTGAGGTAAACCCAGATGGTTTTTCTTTGTTGACTAAAGTATTATATACGGCGTATCGTTGATGTGGATACGGCGTATTCTTCAAAGTTAGGTAATGGTCTTTTAATTTGTCAGAGTCTTGGATACGTCGTATAGGTCTAGAATAATACGGCGTATTGGCTGTCAGATTAGTAGACTTTCTCGAACTCTTCGTTTAATCTCCGAAATGCGTGCCTTTTAGCTAATCTTCATAATGTGCTCCATAATTACTGTAAATCTCAAATATCAACGATTAAGTAACAATTCTTGCAATAATTATATAAAATGGATAATTTACATCGGATATATGATGCTATAAAAGTAACGTTATTTGATGTCATCACAGTAATTCTAGTTAAACAAAAACAACTCAATATTGGAGCTGGTACTGAATGAATAACCTTCTCAATCGATTCTGCGATGAAACACTCTTATTCAAACGATGACACATGTTTCAGTATTGACGTTATCGATGAAATCTTAGAAGAAGATTTCGATGCTCTTCTCGATGAAGGGAGTAAAATCTTTCATTCCATTGAAGGAACCTTTCTCGAAGAAAAACTCTTTGCTGAGTTCGATAAATTTATGGCAATGATTGCCGATGAAAACTTTAAATCTTACTCTGACACCAACGAACCACCATTCAAAAAGATCACCTTTAACACCGATTATATGATCAAAACATCTCTTGAAGAACCTCCTTCAAATCTTGAACTCAGACCTCTTCCTTATAACTTGGAATATGTATTTTTGGAAGAACCCTCTTTTCTTGTTGTGATCATATCATCCCAGCTTTTTGAACAAAAAAAGCTCATCTCTGTTTTAAAAAGACACAAGCAAGCCTTTTCTTGGAAAACAACAGACATTCCTAAAACCTGTCCGTCTTTTTGTAAATATAAAATTTAACTACTGGAAGACAAAAAGCCAGTTGTTAAAAAAAAGACGATTAAATCCGAATATGCAAGAAGTTGTTAAAAAAGAAATCGTTAAACTTCTCGACACTGGTATCATTTATCCAATCGCCAATAGCCCTTGGGTAAGTCCTTTTCACTGTGTACCCAAGAAAGGTGGTATCACAATTGTAACAAACGAAAAAGGTAAACTTGTCCCAACAAGAACCGTCACGGGTTGGCGAGTATGCATTGATTATCGTAAACTCAATGAAGCAGCCGCAAAGGACAACTTTCCTTTGCCATTCATGGACCAAATGTTAGAAAGACTCGCAGGAAATAAATACTTCTGCTTCCTTGATGGGTTTTCTAGATATTTTCAAATACCAATCGATCCTATGGACCAAGAAAAAACAACATTCACGTGCCCTTTCGGAACATACGCAGGTGAATGCCTTTAGGTCTATGTTATGCTACCGTTACTTTTCAAAGGTGCATATTAGCTATCTTTCATGACAAGATCAAAGAATCCGTGGAAGTATTCATGGATGATTTTTTAGTCTTCAGAAACTCCTTCGATAGTTGTCTTAAAAATCTTGATAAAATGCTTCAATGTTGCAAGGATGCAAAGCTTGTCCTTAACTGGGAAAAATGTCACTTTATAGTTAAAGAAGGAATTGTGCTTGGACACAAAGTATCTGGTGTAGGCCTTGAAGTTGACAAAGCCAAAATTGACGTAATCTCTAAGCTTCCACCCCTACTAATGTCAAAGGCATTAGAAGTTTTCTAGGACATGCCAGTTTCTACCGACGTTTCATCAAAGACTTATCGAAAATTACCCGTCCTCTAACTAAGTTGCTTGAAAAAGATACTCCATTCGAATTCAATGACGAATGTAATAAAGCATTCAATTCATTAAAAGAAAAACTCACATGTACTTTTGTGATCATGAGCCCAAACTGGAATCTTCTATTTGAGCTTATGTGTGATGCAAGTGACTTCGCAGTTGGATCCGTGTTAGGTCAAAAAAATGGAAAACGCTTTCACCCTATCTATTTTGCAAGGAAAACTCTTAATGCAGCTCAGCAAAAATATATGGTTACTGAAAAAGAACTGATGGCTGTAGTCTTTGCTTTCGACAAATTCTGACCCTATCTGATATTATCTAAAACAATTGTCTACACCGATCACTCAGCTTTAAGACACATGTTCAAAAACCAAGATGCTAAGCCACGTCTTATACCTTAGATACTGCTCTTGCAATAATTTGATATCGAAATAAAAGACAAAAAGGTACAGAAAATGTTGCCGCCGACCACCTATCTCGGATTGATAATGATGAGACAAGTGATGATAGTGATGCCGACGATAACTTCCCTGGAGAGACTCTTATGGAAATAACCACTCAGGACACACCATGGTTCACAGAATTTGCAAACTATTTGGTGGGTGATGTTATACCTAAAAGGATGGCGTACCAACAAAAGAACAAATTCTTCTCTGACCTCAAAAACTACTTTTGGGAAGATCCTTACCTTTTAAAAGTATGTTCAGACGGTATGATCAGACGTTGTGTCTCAGGACCAGAAACACGTACCATTCTAGATCAATGTCACCACGGACCTACCTGTGGACATTATGGACCAAACACCACCGCTAAAAAAGTCATAGACTCAGGCTTTTACTGGCCGACAATTATTAAAGAAGCTCATACTCTTGTTTGCCTTTGCGAAGCATGTCAAAAAATAGGGAATATATCCAAACGTGATGAAATGCCCTTAAATAGCATTCAAGTGTGTGAAATTTTTGACATATGGGGTATCGACTTTATGGGACCATTCTTGAAATCATATAAATTCGAATACTTAGTCATTGTCGATTATGTATCCAAATGGGCCAAAGCTCAAGCTTTACCAACTAACGATTCCAGAGTTGTTATTTCATTCATGGAAAAACACTTTTGCCATTTCAGAATACCCAAAGCTCTCATAAGCGACCGAGGAACTCATTTTTGCAATAAGATAATGGAAAAAAACCATGAAAAGGTATGGAGTTAACCACCGTTTCTCTATATCATATCATCCTCAAGGCGAGTGTTTTGGTGATTTGACTTTCTTGTGAACTGGTGGGGTTTTTGGTGGTTTTCTTCATATTTTATTTATTTATTTTTTTTTTTTTTTTTTTTTTTTTTTTTTTAGTTTTTTTTCGTTTTGTGCTTTTCTGTGTATTTTTGTTTTTTGTTGTTTTTTTTTGTTATTGTTTTTGTTAGTGTTTTCGTTTTTGTTAGGTTCATTTGTCTTCTTCCCTTGGTTTATTTTTTTGTTTTGATATCTTTTTTGTTTTTTGTTTTTTTGTTTTTTGTTGTTTATTTGTTGTCTTTGTTCTCTGATTTTGGCTTGTATTACTTGTTGTGTTTCCGTTGTTGATTCATTTTTTTTTTTTGTTATTTCTTGTTTTTTTTATTTTTTTATTCTTTTGTTATTTTTTTGTTTGCAGTATTTTTTTGATAGTTTATTTTTTTTTGTTCTCTTTTTGGTTGTTCTGTTTTTTTTTTGGATGTTTTTTTTTTTTCTTTTTTTTTATTTTTTTCGTTTTTACTGTTTTCGGTCTTTTCTTATTTATTTTTATTTTGTCAAACGATAAGATTCTTTGGTTTCTTTTTTATTCTTGTTTTATGTCTGGGGGGGTGCGGTGGTGGTTTTTTATTTTTTTTTTTTTTCTTTGTTGTTGATTGTTTTTTTGTTTCTTATTTCTTTTTTTTTTAATGTTTTTATGTTTTTTTTGTTTCTTTATGGATTTTTTTTTTTATTTTTTTTTTTTTTTTTGTTTTTTATTTTTAAGGTGTATTTTTTTTTTTTTTTTGTTTTGTGGTTTTTTTTTTTTTTTTCTTTTTTTTTTCCGTTTGTTTTTTTTTTTAGATTTGTAGTTTTATTCTTTTTTAAGTTTTTATTTTTGTTTTTGTGTATTAGTTTTGTTTTTGTTTTTTTTTTTATTAATTTTCGGTATGTTATATTTTGTTGTCTCTTTTTATGTTGTTTTTCTTTTTCTTATTTTATTTTGTTTTTTTTTTTTTTTTTTTTTTTTCGCGTTTTGAACTAGTTTTTTTATCTATGTTTGTGTTGTTTATGTAGTTTGCTTTTATGTGTTTAGTGCTGGGGTTTTTTTTTTTTTTGGATTTTTAGTATGTTTTTTTCTTAATTTTTTTTTTTAATTTCATTTTTTTGGTTTGTGTTGTTGTGTTTTTTTTTTTTTTATTAGGTTTTTGCCAGATGTTTGTTTTCTTCGGGTATTGGATAATTTTATATGTTTTTTTTTTTTTCGTTTTAGTTGGTTTTTTTGTGTGATATATTTTTTTTTCTGTGCTTTTTTGTTTTTTTTTTTTATTCTTCTTTGGTTTTATAATTGGGCTTCTTTTTTGTGGGGTTTATTTTCGTTTTTTTGATTTGTTTAGTATTAGATAGTGCGTTTATTTTTTTGTTTATTTTAATTTTTTTTACTTCTTTTTTTTTTTTTACTTTTTTTTTGTTATTTCAGGTGGGGGTGGGTGGGGTCGGTTGTTGTTTTATTATGGTGTTCTTTTGTTTTTCGTTATTAGTTTTTAGTTTTTTGTGTTGTTTTCTTGTGACGTTTTGTATTTTTGTATTGTCTGTCTTTTTGTTTCGTTTGTTTTTTTTTTGAGTTTTTTTGTGTGTTTGCAGTTTTTTTTTTTTTTTTCGGTGTGTTGTTTAATTGTGTATGTTTTGTTCTGTAATTTTTTTGTTTTTTTTTTTTTAGTTTTGTTTGGTTGGTTTATATTTTTTTTTTTTTTAAGCTTTTGTGGTTTTTTTTTATATTCTTTTTATTTCTTTGTGGTTGGTTTCTTTTATTTATTTGTGTTTTTTTTTTTTTTGTGTTTTAAATACACAATTTGATGTTTTGGGTATTTTATTATTTTCGTTTTTTGTATGTTTTTTCTTTTTTTTTTTATTTTTTTGTTATGTGGTTGTTTTGGTTTTGTATTTTTTTGGTTTAGTTTTATTTTTTTTTTTTTATTTGTTTGGTTTCTTTGTGTTTTGTATTTTCGGGTGTTTAATTTTTTTCTTTTTGATTGTACTTTTTTTTATTTTATGCTTTTTATTTATTTGTATTTTTTGATTTGGGGTTGTTTAGTATTATTCTTTTTTTTGTGTGTTTCTAGTGATGATTTTGTTTTTTTAGGTTTTTTTTAATTCTTGTTTTATTCTGTTAATTAATTTTGAAGATTAAGTTTGTGATTGTTTTTTAAGGATTTTTTATTGGTGTATGTGTTGGTAGGTCTTTTTTTTTTGCGTTTTTAGATATAGTTTTTTTTTTCTTTTGTTTGTGTTATAGTTTTTTATTTTTGTTTATTTTTGTTTTTAGATTTTGTGTTACTTGTTTTGTTTTGGTTTTTTGTTTTTTTGGTTTAATTTGTTCTTTTGTTCTTTTTTTTTTTTTTTTTTTTGTTTTGTGGTTTTTTAATTATAGTATTTTTTTTATTGGATTGTTGGATTTCGTATTATTATTTTTTTTTGTATTCTTTTTTTTTTCTTTTTTGGTTGGTTGTTTTTTTGTTATTTCTTTGATTTATTTTTTTTTGTTTAGTTGTTTTTTAGTTCATTTTATTTTTGTGTTCATTTTGTTTGGTTTTGAATTAAATTTTTGTGTATTTTATGTTTTGGTACATTTTTCTAGTTGTTTTTTTTTTTTTTTATATGTGTTTCTACCTGCTTGTTTTTGGTTTTGGTGTCCTGTTATATGTTTTTAGCTTTTAGATCTTGTAGTTATTATTTTTTTTTGTTTTGTTGTTTTCTTTTTTGTTTGTTGTAGTTTTGATTAATTTTTTTTTGCTAATTTTTGTTGTGTATTTTTGGTTCTTTTTTGTTTGTTTTGTCTTTTTCTTGTAACGTTGTTTTTTTTAGTTTATTTTTTTTTTTTGTTATTTTGTTTGGGGATATGGGTTGAGTTGTTTGTTTTTTTTTTTGTTCTTTTTTTTTTTGTGTATTTGTTTGGTTGTTTTTCGTTTTGTTTTTTTTGTCTTTTATGGTTGTTTTTTCGGTTGCGATTTTTTGTTTTTTTTGTTTAGAATGTTGTTCTTCGTGATTTGTTGTTTTTTTATAGGCATTTTTTAAGTGCTGTTTTGTTTTATGTCGGATTTTTTTATAGTATACGATTTCTGCCGCATGTGTCTTTGTAGTTTTTTTTTGTGAGTTTGTTTATGGTGTTTTTATTCTAATGTTTGTTGTAGTTTGTTGTTATTGTGTCTTGTTTGTTGGTCTTAATCGATTTATTTTTTTTGTGTTTTTGTATTGGCCTCTGTAATTTTTTTTTTTTTTTATGTTTTGTTTCTTTTTTGAAATTTTTTGGTTTTATCTTGATTGTGGATTACCTGTTTATTTTGGGTATTTGTCGGTTTAGTTTATATATTGTATGCTTCGATTGGTTTTGTTATTATTGGTGATTCTCGAGGTGTTTATTTTTTTTTTGTTGTTTTTATTGTTTTGGGTGTGTTGATTTATTTGTTGTTTTTATTTATGTTCTGTGCTTTGTGATTTTTTTTTTTGGGAAATAATTGTTTTTTCCTTGTTTTTTGTCGGTTTTGGTGTGGGACGTTTGTTTTTTGATGTGTTTATTGAGGGTTTGTATGACGGGTTGTGGTTATTTTTATGCGGTTTTTATGTGTTTTTTTATTTTTTTATTGTTGTGGGTTTTTGTTTTTTTGTTGTATTTATTTTTGTTGTTTTTTTTTTCTTTTTTTTTTTTAGGTCTGTTTTTCTTTTTATTTTCATTTTGTTTTGTGGTTGTTTTGGTTTGTTAGCATTTTTTTCTATTTGTGTTTTTTGTGGGTATTTTTTTTGTTTCTTGTATTTTTTGGTGTTTATTTTTGTTTTAGTTTTTTGTTGTCGTTGTTTGTTTTGTTCTTTTGCTGAGTTTGTAGTTGATTTTTTTTCGTTTTTTCTTTCTTTGGGTGTGTTGGTTTTGTGTGTGTTTTTTATGTTTTGTTTCTTTTTTTATTTTGTTATTTTGGTTTTTTTCTCTAGTTTTTTTTTTTTTGTTTTTTTTTATTGAATTTGTTGTGTTGTTGTAGTTTGTCTTTTTTGTCTTTTGTGTTATTTTGTAATTTTCTTGGAGGACTTTGATTATTGTCTGTTGTATTAGTTTGTTTTAGTTTTTTTTGATTTTTTTTTTATGGCCGTGTATTTTTTTTTGTGGGTTTGTTAGGTGAGTTTTTTTTTTTTGGTTTTGTTGTTATGTGTATCATGTGTATTTTGGTTTTATGGCTAGTTGCAGTTATTTTTATTTTGGTTTAATTTATTTTGTTTATTTCTTTGTTGTGGGTGTTTTTTTTTGTTTGTGTGTTTAGGTCATTTTGGGTTTTTTTTTTTTTTTATTTTGATTTCTTTTTATAATTGTGTTTTGATGTATTTTTTTTGGGGTGTTTCTTTGGTTGTTTTGGTTTGTGTTTTTATAAGTTGTTTTTTGGGCGTATTGATTCTTTTTACAATTTGTTTCTTTCTTTATGGGGTTTTGTTATTGTTAGTTTTATTGCTATTTTTTGGATTTTTTGTTACTTTTTTTTTTTTTTTGTTTTGTTTATTTTTGTAATTTATTTTATAGTGTTTTTGTTGTTTATTTTGTTGTTTTTTTGGATGGGGTTGGTTGGTTGTTTTTTCGGATTATTTTCTTTACTAGTGGTTGGTGTATATTTGGTTTTTTTTTTTTTTTTTTATTTTGATCTTTTTTGGTTGTTTTTTTTTAGGGTATTGATTTTGTGCTTATGTGTCTTATATTTTTTAGTTTTTATTGTTATTTTTTTGATTATATATATGTTTTTTTTGGTTGGGTTTTTTTTTTTGTTTTCTTTTGGTGGTCTTTTTTTATTTGTTTTTGTTTTATTTTTGATCTTGTATTGTAGGTTTTTTTGAATATTTTTGTTTTTTTGTGAATATTTTATGTTTTATTTTATTTTTTCTTTTTTGTCTATTTAGCAATTTAGTATTGTTGATTGTATTTTGGTTTTGTGTTGTTTATTGTGTTTTTTTGGTTTTGTATTTTGGTAATATTTTTTTTTTTTCTTTTTATTGTGTTTGTTTTTTGGTTTTTTTTGTGTGTGGGGGTTTTTTTGTTTTCTAGGATTTTTTATTGTCTTTTTATTCTGGTATATTTGTTTTTGGATTTTTTGTGTTTTTGTGTATGTTTTTTATTGTTATTAGGTTTTTTTTTAATATTTGTTTAATTATGTTCGGTTAGGTTTTTATTTGGTGTAGTGTTTATTGCGTTTTGGTTCGTTTTTTGTTGTTTGTTTATTTTGTTTCGCTGGTTGTTTTTGTTTTTGTAGTATTGTTGTCACTGTGTTTGTTTTGTTGATTTGAATTATTGTGCTATTTTTTTTTGGTTGTTGTTTAGTAATTTATCGTATTTTTGTTGTGGCTATTTTCATTTTTTATCGTTTTTTTATGGTTTTGTTATTGTTTTTTTTTTTTTGCTATTTATTTTTATTGTTGTTTTGTTTTATAATTTTTTTGGTTTTTCTCTTAGTATGTTTTTCTTTACTGATTTTTTTTTTTAGTTGTGGGTGTTTTTTGAGTGGTTATTTTGGTTTTTATTTTTTTTTTTTAGGTGTATTTTATTTACGGCTTTTTTCTATTTTTTTTTAGTGTTTGATTTGTGTATCGGTTTACTTTGTGTTTTTTTTATTTTTGTGGATTTTCGTTTTAGATGAATGGGTTTGTAAGTGTTTTTTTTTGATTTTGGTTGTTTTATGTTTTTGGTTTGAGTTTGTTTTTTTGGTGATTTTTTTTTCTCTGATTTTTCTTTTTTGGGGTGTTTGTTTTTTAAGGATATTTTTTTTTTTTCTCTTATTTTTTTGTTTTGCTGTTGTTTGTGGACGATTCGGTATATTTTTAGTTTTTTTGGTAAGGTTGGTTGTTGTTTTTTGGCTATAGGTATTCGGTGATTTCATTTTTGGCTTGCTTTTTGTGGATTTTCTTTTTTTGGTTTTTTTTTTGTTTGTTATTGTTTAATGTGATTCTTGGTTCGGTTTATTTTGTGTCTTTTTTGTTTTTGTTATATTTGTATTTTGATTTTGTTTTTTTTGAGGGTATGGTTTTGTTTTTAGTTTTTTGTTTTTGTTGTTATGTTTGGCTGGGATTTTTTGTTTTATTTATTCTGGTTGTTTTTGTTTTTTTTTTGTGTTTGTGTTTAATTTTAGTGTTTTCTTGTTTATTTATTTTTAATGTGGGTGTTTCTTTTCTTATTTTTTGACTGTGTTTGGGTTGTAGTTTTATGTTTATTTTGTTTGATTGCTACTGTTAGTTGTTGTTGTTTCTCGTATGATATTATTTGTATTTTGTCGTTTTTTTTTTTTTGATTTGTTTTTTTAGGAGGTTTTTTTGGGGGAGTGTGTATATTATTCTGGTGGAGGGGGCGTGGTGTGGGTTGGGGGGGGGTGGGGGTGGGTTTGTGGGGGGGTGTTGTTGTTGATTTCGTATTAGGTTTGTTCCTTGTTTTTTTGTTGTTTTGTTTAGTGGTATTACAGTTTTTTTTTTGAATTTTATTATGTATTTATTTTCTTTTTTGTTTTTTATTTTATTTTTTTTTTTTTCTTTGTTTTTTTATTGTTATGATTCTTGTTCTTGGTTGTTTTTTTTTTTGTGTTTTTGGCTTGTGGTTAGTTTTGTTTGCTGTTTTATTGTTTTTTTATTTCTTATTTTTTTGTCAGTGTTAGTTTTTTTTTTGGTAGTGTTTTTTTTTGTCTTAATGTTTAGTGTGGTGTGTTGTGGTTTTTGGTGTGGTTTTTTTTCTTTGTTGTTTTTTGTTTGTATTATTATTTTATTTTATGATTGTTTTTTGAAGTTTTGCTGTGCCATATGTTTTTTTTTACGTTTGTTTGTGGTTTTTTTGTTTGGTTTTTTCTTAGTTTGTTGTCTAATGTATTGGTATAGGTTTTTTTGTTGTTTGTTTTATTTATTTTTTTTTGTTTTTGTGGGTGGTTTTGTTTTTATTGTGTTTTTGTGTATTTTTGTGATTAAAGTTCAATATCTATATACAAATACTTATGTAATACAAAGAAACAAAAAAATAAAAAAAAAAAAGTGAGATACAAAATATATTTTAAATTAAATATAAAAAATATATTTAATAATATTAAGAAAATAAAAAAAACATATAAATAAAATGAAAAAAATATTAAATAGACATATCTAATGATCAAGAAAACTCGATGATGCTCTGTGGGCTTTTCGAACTGCTTACAAAACACCAACCGGAACCACACCATACAAACTCGTATACAAAAAAACTACCATTTACCGTTTGAAATTGAACACCGTGCGTACTTGGCCTTGAAAAATTGTAATCCAGATCTCATCGCCGCTGGTGAGAAAAGAATGTTCCAGTTACACGAGTTAGATGAATTCCGACATCAAGCATATAAAAACTCTCGTTTATACAAGGCAAGAACCAAAGTTTGGCCCGACAGGAAAGTTAAAATGAGAAAAGAGACGGAAACAAAGTGCTATTATTTCATTCTAAATACAAATTCAAACAACCGAAACTCATATCTCGTTGGCTAGGACCATAAGTAGTGAAATATCAATATCCATCCAGATATGTTGAACTATATGGAAAAGATGGAAAAATGTTCATTGTTAACGGCCATCGACTCAAGTTATACCATGAAGAAGATAATGACCCAAGGGAAGAACTCACTCCCTTCTTTCCTAAAAGCTAGACTTCCAGAAGTATGAGTCTAGCTAATGTCTCTCTTAAAAATTAAGTGATTCTCGGGAGGCAACCCGTGCTTTATCTTAAGTGTGGAGGAGTCCCTCCTCTTCTGTTTTATTTTCTTTTGCCAAAGTTATATATAAATTATCAAAGTTTAGGCCGATTTGGAACCGATTTTTTTTTGACGACTTGACGATTGTGGCCGATTTTTTGCAAAATATATATATAATAATAACTGTTTTGACTTTCATTACCATTAGGCCTATTTTTGATACCGATTTTTGACCGTTTGACCGGACTTGACCGATTTTAAAACCGACTTTTGACAGCCGATTTTTTATACCCCCGATTTCTTATTTGCCAAAACTCAGATCTCAATGGCTAGGACCATATGTAGTAAAACACCAATATCCATCCGAAAGTACGAGTCTAGCTATTGACTCTCTGAAAAAAATTAAGCGCTTCTCGGGAGGCAGCCCGTGCTTTATCTTAAGTGTAGAGGAGTCCCTCCTCCTCTGTTTTATTTTCTAAAAAAACCCAAAAAATTATTTTCTTTTTTTTATGTTTTGTGTATTTACTTTTATGCAGGTAATATAAATTAAACCTAGAAAATTATGGTGTTTGCTCAAAGACAAGCTCTCTCAAGCTATATATCTATGCCTCAGGAAGTACCGTTTTCCTTTAATTTTCTCTATTTTCTATATTTATCAGTTCTCACATTGAGGGCAATGTTCAACTTAAGTGTGGAGGAGAGCCACATAGGAAAAATTAAAATTAATCATATCCCTTTATGTTTTCCCTGTAATCTAGCCAAAGTTTTCAACTGATATTTTATGAATTTTTTTTAAATCTAAGATGCTTTTCTTCTAAAAAAATAAAAAATGTATACTCTTAGTAAGGCAAATCCAACTAGATTAATATTATAACTAGCACAAAACCAGTCCACTAAATTGTGAGAATTAAACCTTAAAGAATTCAGGTATCTACCTTTGATACCTAAGATAATTTTTACCTTTAGCTTGTTCGAGTCAAGGTTTGAATGCAATTTCAAGTGTCTCATCTGTTGTTACGGCTGTGTATTTGTAGTTTGTCGCCTATTCTAGAGCATTGGTATTGGTTAAAAATTATATGAGTGAGCCGGTAATTTAGTAGCTTCAGAACTTGTGCTTGATTATCATTTACTAGACCGAATCTCTCTTTATCCTATATCCTATCTTCCTCTCCCCACTTATCTCTTCCTTCCCTCCCTTTTTCCCACCCCTCTTTACCGACCTTCCTCCCCCTTTTTTTTTTCCCCTCCCTTTCCTCTCATTTCTCTTTTCCTCACTTTCCCTCCTCCCTCTCTCCTTATAATCACCCCCTTCCTTTCTAATCTTTATCCTTTTCTCTCCTCTCCCTTTTACCCACCCCACTAAAAAAATAAAAAGTATTACTCTTTAGTAAAGGCAAAATCCAACTTGATTAATTTTATAACTAGCTCAAAACGTGTCCATATAAATTGTGAGAATTAAAACCTTAAAGATTCAGGTATCTACCTTGTACTAAGATAATTTTCTACCTTTAGCTTGTTCGAGTCAAGGTTTGATATGCAATTTCAAGGTGTCTCATTGTTGTTACGGCTGTTGTATTTGTTAGTTTGTCGCCTTATTCTAGAGCATGGTATTGGTTAAAAATTTTGATGTTGTGAGCAGGGTATTTTAGTAGCTTCAGAACTTGTGCTTGATTATCATTTACTAGACCGCAGTGATGTTAATTTATAGACAAAATCACATGATAAGAGGTGAAATAAATCCCGCATAACTCCTGTATCTGCAGCACTCACTTTTAGTGCTATCCCGCTGAAGTATCCAAAGTTGAAGAAAAATGCTCAATGAAAGAAATTTCTTGCCTGCCATAGTAAGCGTTTGGTGTAAAAAAAAGAAAAAATAAAAAAAGTTTGAAGTATAAGGCTTAAGTTTGGCACATGGAATTGATACATGTTATTCACCCTCATCAGTATCACGTTTTGCCTTTTTGAGATTTTTGTCTAGGTGCTCACGCCGCAACAGGCATGTTTAAGTGTCTTGTACAAGCCTATGGTAGCTATCTAGATTATGTCTGGGCAATTGAGTGACTTCACAATATAAACCCTATCTGAGTGGCTTGAGTGAATATAAATCAAACACATTCCCTATAAGAGGTGCTCTGTTATATCTCTATGCCTGAAAAGTCAATAAATACTTGTTAAAATTTAAAATTTATCCACGTCATGATAAATGATCTTGTTTTCTCGCTTTAATTGCTTGAGGGCAAGCAATAGCTAAGTGTGGAGGGATTTGATAACGCCTAAATTATACATGTTTTCGGCGATGTTATTTGTATATATTCTATCATTTCTCGTAAAATTTTGGTACTTAATACCATGAAATATATGCAGGTTAACTTGAAGACATCCCGAGCTTAAAACAATCAAAGTACAAGTGTTTATACTCATTGGAAGACATGTTATAAGAAAAGAAAGGACTAAAGCTAAAAATGCAAAGAAGCACGCCGCACATTTCAGCATGTACGTCACACTTCCTATCAAGTTTGAGAATTAAAGAAAATTAAATAAAGGCTGCATTAACTCACCAAGTGCGCCGGTTTTATAAGAAAGTACACCGCACTTCCTTGCAACATTAAAGATTCTTGCACCGACATAGGTAAAGTACGCCACACATTTTAGAATGTGCGCCGCACTTTTACCCTTTTTCAGCCTATAAATAGAGATGGTTTTTCAAGCCATTAGAGATATCTCATACATTCTTCATCTCATCAATCTCTCAAATATCCTCCTAAATCCCTAAAATCAAAGACGAAGAACGAAGAACACCATCATAGAATTTAATGAATAAATGTTGTAGTAAGATTCAATACTTGTAACGGGTAGAGTTTGATCCATATTCATAATCGGGCATAGTATGTTTCTTGTTTATCTTCATTATTTTGTTATGAACTTCGTAGCCATGGCTAAATCTCTCATGACTACTAGGTGATGTTAATATAATGATTAATCGTTTGTTGTAGTTGCGATCTTTTTAATCTTAAGTTTATGTTGAAATCTTATTGTGTCTTATCTTATCAAATTTGATTGTATACTCATAACGGTATAGGTCAAAAGACTCATTGTGAACTATATAGTTTAAAGATTTGTCTATGGTCTTTATTGTTTAAAAGGAGAAATCTGCTTATGTTATTTGATAAACAAAATAGATTTGATATAATAGTAACTAGATTATTTGAGTGACACATTTGATCAAGTTAACTAGATATAAGTCTTAAGTTAAACAAGTTAATTTGTGAAAATATTTTCTGACGAGAAACCTTTTTTATAAGTTAAAGTCCTAAATCGGAGATCGTAATTATCACCAATGCTTAGGAATTATATGAAGCTATCCGAGTAGTCATCTTCATCATTATTGAATCCAACATCTTTTATCTTAAAATTGTTAAAGTTATTTTAACTATGATTATTTGAACACAAATGAAATACTACATACGTGGGTTATACTTTTACCTGTGTGTTTCCATTTCATAAACCGGTAATTTCAGTCTTATAAATTTAAAGCTTTTGAAACACATCAAGCTATAAGCTATTGACTAAGATCTCTTTTATAATTTGACGATGATAAATAAACGTTTACAACACTTAAAATAACAAACGATAGCTGAAATTCGTGTAGAATATTGGTTATCTAATTACACACACAATATAAACAAGAAATCTTAGAGAGAAAAAGATGGTTGGACACTTCTAGAGAGAGAAACAAAAGAGAGAATAATGAGATTAGAAAATGACCAACACCCTCTCCATGGGATGGAAAGGGCTTTTATATCCTTACATGTGGCCGGCCATGGGCTTGTGTACCATGGGCTTGGCCCGGTTAGCTTACGTTTAACCAAACGTTTAACTATGAGCTACAAATTATATATATTAGGAGTGACCGAGACTGTTTTGTAAACCTAACAATCTCCCCCTAAGGGTGGTCACTTCATTTTACAAAAACTTAAGCTTAGCCTACTATGTATGTATTTCGTCTTGCTCGTAGTCTTGAATCTTTGTCTTTATCATGTGATATGTGTTGTGATCTTTTGACATTAGGCATGAGCTTGTTCCTTTAGCTTGACTTGCCTGTGATCTTGAGCTTCTTGAGATCATCAGCCATACATCATCTCTTTTCATCATCCTGTAATCTTTTTCCCTCTTGTGATCTCCTGACCTTCAGACCAACATGCCCATACCTTTCTTTATCTTGAAAGCTTATATAACCATCTTTCTTGAAATTCTTTAACTATAACACTTTGTGACTTCAAGGAAGACATGGAGTATCAGAGTAGCGGAAGTCTTTTGAAACATGTACTTGAGCTTTCATAATGTCTTTACATATGTTGGTCGAGTATGAGCATGTAGCTATGAATCTGACTCGTCTTGGACTAGCTGCTGCCACCATCGGGAATACCTGCAGGTTTAGGTTAGTGATAATAAATAGATATGTACGAAAGTATCTTTGTCACTTCGTCGAATAAGGTTGCAATAACCATGGTTCCCCGTTAATCAGTATAAATAGTGCCTATGATCAAGTAGAACTCAAAAGAATCTCATTGGGAGGGTTTCACAACTGTAATAGCCGTTCTCGTTACCGAAACATCTCAAAGCAGATAGCACGGTAAGAGTGAATCAGTGATTTACTATATCACCGATTTATTCGTCAATTCATAGACTGGACCAAATCGATATCCAGTTGTCACAAGTTTGATCCATATAGGATCGCACAAGTCACCTGCCGCAGTTCTTGTTTGATGTTGGCACTAGTAGGATTTCCATCGTCATTGTAAATACTTTGAAGTATCACTCTGACGTTTTAGCAAAATCACAAGGATAATGCGTAGGACTCTTAAGATTTCACTTGTTTTTACAGTGTATAAAGAATAAGTGTAATTTAGAATATTGTCCTAATGCGATTTATGGATGATCTCTTTATGGCTCTAGACTTGATAGTGCATTTTGGTTTTAGTAATCGAAGGCTGGAGCAGACTACCACCTTTTCAGTACCATCTAACTCGGAGTGAGAAAGTCGATGGAAATGCGTTTATCTTTATGAAAAATGAAACAAGAGTCTTTTGAGAGACCTTGAGTGGCCAGGGAGGCTTGTGCATTGCATCACTGGGTCCATGATGTCTATCTTCAATACCAGACAACGTCTTAGTGTTTCTGATAGCATATGTATTGATCCGGTTTCTACCTAAGTGTATGGAGGGATTCTTTCTTTACACCCTTTATCCTTACATTTTTTATTCTTCAACCCCTTCAATGCTTACTAAGACTTCATAACTAGCACCTTGTTGGGTTTGTTCCAATGCTAGCTCAGTCATAGTCGGCATTATTCCCTTTCTCACTTTACTCCTTTTTTTAAATCATACCTAAGGACTTTCTAATCTAACTATTGGAATGTCCCTGGGTAGATCCCTCTAGTCCTGGCTGGATCATGGGAATGAATACCTATACTTAACCACCTTATAACTCTGATAAAAGTAAGTACATGGTTGGTCTTTGGGTATTGTTCTTATTACCTTAAAACCATTTAGAAAACCCAATCAAGGTACTTGTGATATAAATCAAAACATTTGTACCTCGATAGTTTTACTTTTTAGAAATGCTCCCCCTCTTCCCCAACACATGCATTGATAACTAAAATTGTTTAGCATGGTGAGGGAGGAGATCACACTTGAGTCTTTACTGATCACATTTACAAGATACATATTTTAATCACATTGTCTTCCCTTATCAAAAATGTCAAATCTCTTGATATTTTGGGGAGAAAAATGTTTGAAAACTATTGGGAGAAAAATAGTTTAATAATTAGCATGCCTTAATAAGGGTATGTATTATATATATACATACCCTATTAGGGCATGCTAAAATTAGAGATCATTTTTCTCCCAATTATATATATACATATATATATATATATATATATAGTGTCGAGTACATAAATTTGAAATATTTTGAATTTATAGAAAAATTCTTGAAAAATTTATACTCTGAACTTCTATTTATATATATTTATATATTATTATATTATTATTTATTTTTATATATATATATATATATATATAAGCCTAGTTAAAATACTACATTACTAATGTACATATTCACAAGATTTGTTTTTCGAGACATGACCTGAATGAGTAGAACCAAATATGACAAAGTCATATTGTCCACTGCATTAGCCTGTAGTCCGTCTCAAGTTCCCTTCCACCAACCAATCTTTCTAAGTTCCGCATAATCCTTCTTTCCAGCAACAACTCTTCAATCTTTATCATCATAATTCGTGATCGCCTGATATCCATCTCAGTCTATTTTCTATTTTTCATGCCTTTGTTATACCCCAACATGAAGTTCATCACCTGATAATCGAGAGTATCACAAACATATTTGAGCGTATCGTCGTTGAACTTGTGGAGCTCATCCGTACACATTAGTCTCTTTCGATTTTGCGTTTCTTCGTAAATGACTCCTTGAGGTTCAGATTGAGTGGTATACAGTTCTTTAAAGGAGATATCTGCACGGTTTATCTATGGCTTAGAGATGTTGAGCTTCTTCTAGAAGCTTTCAACTCCGAGTTGAAGGTCTTCAACTCTTTTTTGAATAACGTATCTTCTAGTAAACATGCTTAGAGCAACCACCAAATCAACAATGACATCCCCTTCAAGGTTGGAAAGCTTGTTCTGAACATGAAGGAGCAGCATGTCTTTAATGTCATTCAGATGGAGTCTTGGAAAGTCTCCTTTATAAATTTATATAATTTCTGATCAACTCTTCTTACAACGATCTCTTTCAAGTAGCTATATCCAAGCTGCTTGTCAACTATTACACTAACCACACTCAGTATCTTCATAGTAGAGTAGACGTCATGAGTGTTAGTCTTATTGACTTAATACCTATACCACAACTGACGTTTAGGACCCCAGTAAGATATCCCAAAAGCAGCATCCTTGTTGCATGCCACTTTTACTAGACTCTATACTTTGGGAACCATGTCTTCAATGCCTTTCAACATATACCTTGCAGCCTTTGTTTTGGTAATGGATGTAGTGTATTGTCTTTCTGTATTTCTCGCTCTTGGATATTCAAGATCGTTATTGAAAAAAAATTAAATGGAATAGTAAGACGACCTGGAGATCCGTGCAAAGGTAAAGGCTTGGTTAAGTCATAGGGACATTGATCTCCTTCAGGATTGTTCCAATCTAGTTTATCTGATAGAGCACGGTAGCATTCTTCCATATTTTATTCCAATTCAATACAATTTTTGCATGTTTCTTTGAGAAGATTGTAAACTGGTCCGACTAAGTCAGCTTTGGTGAGCTTTGACAGCTTAAGGCGATTCATTGTAAAGGCCGTAAAGTTGATGGGAGTGCTCATTAGTTAAACAAAGGAGAGTGGAGGCTTTTCTGCATTAGCCATGTCATTAAGCCAATTTTGTACCGATCCATCTTCAACTGATTTACCTTTGTTCCATTCTAGATCAGGATTATGAGGTCTTTGAGGTTGCTTGAACCATCTGGACTTGTCTGTCTTTGGTGCAGCCTCATCATTGGGTTGTTCATCATCATTACTCATATTCTCTCCTTGATCTATAGGCAAATCGGTATCTGCAACCTCAAAGACTGTTTCCTCTGCTTGCACAGATTTATCAGTGGATTTAGGCTAAGATTGAGTTGTACCTTTAGATGAACCAGCATGTTTACACTTTTTAGACGGATTAGTATCCTTACTCTTATTACTTTTCCTCATCTATTGGTTTGATCCAGCAAGAGGGTCTTGATCTTTATTATCATGTCATCTCTTCTTTTGAGTAGGAGGTTCAGCAGCCTTAACTCTCTCCATGTCATCTTTATCCAAAATTATTGAAAGCATGAGTGCATCATACAATGCCTGATGTGTTGGATACTTCTTGTATGACTTGGAATCCCTCATCATTTTGAAGATAATCTCCTTCTAGTTGAATTCAGCCTTTGCAGCTTGGTCAAATGGTTTTGCTGAATGTTTTGGCAGTTGTTGTTTAGTGGCATGCTCTAGCTTGATTTTATAAATCTCTAAGACATCTTTCCGTGAGTCATGTTGCTTGGGATTAATAGTATACTCTTGGAGCATATCACGAACTTTTCTTTCAATGCTAGGAGTTACAAAGTCAGAAACTTCTTTTGGTAGTAACTTAGGCAGTTGATTCTTGACTTCATTGATGTCATTGGTTTGCACAACTTCTGTTATAACTTCAGAATGATCTACTTTTGTCCAAGCTTCAAATTTGGTTTCAAGGTTTGAGAGTCTTTGGATGACAGCGGAAGAGGATCATGAACGGTAGTAGTGATAGCTGAAGCTTCACTTGTTTTTGGTGGTGAAGGGATTGGTGTTGATTGTAGAATATTTGAGGTAAAAGTAGTGACAATTAGAACTTGTTGTATTGGTGTTGGAGTTGGAATTGATTGTTCAGGGATTACTGATACGGGTACAACAAGTAATGTGGGAGACTAAATAGTGGTAATTTTTTGTTGGATTTGAAAATCCAACATTGAATTAATCTCTATATATGTAGATTCTTTAGTAATGCCTGTCAAAGAAAAATCAAAGGAAAGGTTGAGGAATTGAGTACCATAATCTGATGATACAAAAAGACTGGAACTAGATGGTGGAACTTTTAGATTCTCTTTCTATGTACCAGGAACACTAGCTGTTGCCTGATCATCGTCCTTGACTTGAGCATCTTTAAAACCTGATCATCGTCCTTGACTTGAGCATCTTTAAAAACTTGGTCATTTACAGGTTGCTCAACATCACCTTTCTCTTATCTATCTTCTCTGCATTAGCTTGTGTTGCATCAGCCATTTCTTCATCAACTTTACTTTCCACAGCAATCGCAGCATCTTTCATCTCCATATTCACGTCATCTTGCTTTTCAACACCATCATGCACATTATCAGCATCATGTACATACTCTTCTTCAACATGTTCTTCTTCATCATCTGAATTTTCATTAGTTTTGCCACTCTCAGCAGTCTCTTTCTCAGACTCTGTTCTTTCATCATCAGTGGATAGAACAGCATCATCTTCATCTGAACCTTAATCTTCCTCATTCATGTCTTGAACCCCAGAAATGGCCTTGGACACATTAGGAACCTCTGGTGTTATACCAACGCCTTCATTTGTGTTAGTAGATTTATCTTTTGGCTCATTAGGAACCTCTGGTGAAATACCAGCTCCTTCACTTGAGCCACTAGTTTCTTGTTGGAACCTGTAGCACGTTTGCTAGCTTTGATTACTTTCCTTGTCTCAGCTTCAAGCAATGCAGCATTAGATAACATTTCCATACCCTTAAGTTTTTGAGACTGAGCTGGTGTTTTTTTCTTTAAAACATTAGAAGTATCTCTGAAAGCAACTCCAGTTTGTCTTCTTCTTCCAGTTGGCCTCCTTGCGGGTTCAGCATCACATTCATCAAATTCTGCATCACTTGTTGGTTTTGTGGTTACGAGACATTCATGAGTTTCATGAACTTTTCTTGATTCTTCATGTTCTTCAACCTTAGTTTTACTGATAGACTTTCCTAATTCGAGAGCAATGTCTGGATCAAGAATTATGTTGTCACCAACAGTGAAAGAGCTTTTCTTCTTTAGGGTTATAGCAGTTTTGGTTCCCTTTGTTGTTTTCTTAAGATTTACTGCTCCAGTTGAGAAACCAAGATAAGTTAGGTAAGCCTTAGAGTTCTGGATCTCCTTGTTCAACATAACATCCGGAATTGACATTCCATACACTTGATTATCTTCATTTTTGGTAACAAATTTCAATCTTCCTAAAACACTGTCATTCTTGATCGAATGCATAAAAAATATGTTTCTCATTAAGATTTATTTGTGTTTTGAGATGAAGTGTTGGATCATAACCTTTGTAAATCTGGGATATGGCATGCTTTCATGTCTTTGGTTTGTTTGTTGTCAATCTGGTACATAATGTCTTCCCAAATCAACTCAACAAAATCTACATTCTTCATGTAAAACATTCCCCACAGGATTTGAGCTCTTAAAAGTCGGAGCTTATCAACACCTGTGTTTTCCTAGAAAGGCATTTGCTGATGATAGAAGCAAAGTTTCTCCATGGTTTATACATATGATCAATAAACAAGTCAGGAACAGATTCCAGAGCTCCTTTGTAGCCAAGTGATTTAATGAATGTGACATTTTCATCATGAGAAGGTGGTTCAACAAACTCTTGAGTAGGAACTCTAGGACAAATTTGAAGAACTTCACAAAAGACTTCTATACCAAT